>JAAMPD010001406.1:0-24824 GCA_025266255.1 Trissolcus basalis | reverse complement strand
CAAGGAAAATTATTATTATTGTTTGCTTAACAAAACACGGTCGTAAAAACCATACAATAAGAAATATTGTTTGTATGATAAGAATTTTTATAGAACAGAAGTAAATGTATCAATACATGTTTTACAGCAACTTCGAGGGCGAAGCTAGCACTCTGGAACTCGGCGCTGACGTTGAATACAGTCTCAGTTCTGGCAACAATCGTAGCAACTCGGTTGGTTGCGTTGCTGCTGATCACGTGCGCCCATTAACAAAAGGAAGCATCCCTCGTCCAACCGCAGTCAGCGAGGTTTTCGATGGCACTGTTATCAGACCATTACGCAGCGCTAATCCAGAACAGGCTGAGTACGCCGGACTCATCAAAGTAAACCCAGCCTCTGAAGATGAAGAAACTCCAGAGTATGAATTCGGGATCATGGGTCTGGTCAACAAACGCGAGTTACTACAAATCGGCGATCCTGTTCAATTCCAAGTGATTATTTTTTTTTACTTGTACATTTATTAACTAGTCGTATAAGTGCGACAAAGATGTCGTTCTAGCATGATAATCAAAGCAAAAAGTTTATATTACGAATTTTCATAAACTTATAGGAAAAAATACAAAAATAATCTTGGAAATATTTTTCTTCGTGCATGTCTAGAATTTTTGAACGATTTTCAAGTAATTTTCACGTTTCGTGAGAATAAATTTTTTGATCGAATTGTACCTAACCGACCAATCACAATCAGTCATTTTGAAATTGAAAATTTCTTTAACGTGATTGCTCCTATACTAGATTGTCAATATTTTTTAAACTTTTCCCCAGTAATTTTCAATATCTAAAGTTAGTTGTAGTAGTTTTTTGAAAAAATCTGACATCTCGTTTGATCAAAACAAAAATCAATCTCTGTTTCGACACCGACGTTATGCAAAAACATCGATTTTCAGAGACAAATATCTTCAAAACGAAATGGTCAACCGTTCTAAAATTTTGTTAACAAATGTGTGTTATTGAATAGAGCACGTGATTTAAATTTTATAAAATTCTGACCTAAATGCCTTTTCGCTAGAACCACCTTGAGGGGGGACTGTCGGTACAGTAAAAAGAGCATTTTTTGAACGATAATTAATTATAATAATTTAAAATTGCTATAACTGATTCTTTAGAAATTTGAAAAAAAAAAAATTTTTTTTTAACTTTACCCATAGACATGTTTGTATTAATAGAATTAGTTTAAGAGTTACAAAAACTATTTTACGAAATTGCACATCCCACCTTAGCAAATGAAAATTATTTATTAAGAATGATTAAGAAATGAATAATTGATTAATTTCTAAGTTTGACATTCAGAAGTCAGAAGAAATATTAAACTTGAATATTATTGTCTTTATAGGTTGATTCAGCCGATCACGCATGTAACATTTCTGCTGTGCGAATGAAACGAAGAGCTACTGTCGATGCAGTCAAAGGTTTGTTCGGATTCCTCGGGTACGAGGTTGAAGAGGGCAAGAAATTATTCTTCCACATGACCGAAGTAAGGGACAACGTAACTCTCCAACCTGGGGACCAGGTGGAATTCAATCTTGTAACCAATCAACGCACAGGCAAATCATCCGCGTGTAACGTTACAAAAATGAAGTACGTAAATCAATTTTGGTTTTATTGTACAAATGAACTTGATCGTTTGAATGATCAATTATTAATTGGTCTTTGTTTTTTTGTAGCGATACAGTTGTGCAGCAACGCCCCGAACGTCTCATTAGTCGATTGCGTACCGTATCTGTAGAAGATTCTGGACCTAAACTGACGGTACTGCGAGCACCAAAAGGCCCGGATGGAACTCGTGGCTTCGCCTGCGAAAGAACGCCGCGAACTCCCGGTATCATTGACGAATAATAAGATCATCATCCACACGCAGACAAGCTAACGAAAATGAAAAACTGTACCAGTCAACCAAGAAACCTCCAATACCTAACTATAAACAGAACAAAAAAGAACAAAAGCCAAAAAAATGTCAAAAAAAATAAGAAAAAAAAAAGAATTGTAAAGAAGTCGTTAAATTAGGATCTTTCGAGATAACTACAAAACATAAGAAAGAAAGTGGAGAAAAGAAAATAATCATTCACTTGTTCTATTGATGCAAAAAAATGTGCGACATATACACACGTATACATGGAACACACTGCATGTGTATATGTATATATGTAAATATAAATGTTGGAAACTGCCGTTGAAGCTTATACGGTCAGTCGCGTCCGTCTCGTGTCGTAAAATCAAATTAGCAATAGTGCTTTTTCGTCAGCAACCAACACGAGACTGACCAGAATCTCGTTCTTTAACTTTTTCTTTTCTTTCTCTTTGCTTTCTTATCAAAATTCAAGAAACAAGAAAAATTTTCGCGACATGGCTCAAAAACAAAAAACCAAACCCAACGGTTAGATTAAAGTTAATGAAAAAGAAGTCCCATGTAAAGAAACTTTAGAGCCGGTCGTGTAACAATGTACAAGTCTTGAGAAATAAAGATTGAAAGTGATATGGAGTTGCAAAAATAAGATTGCAATTTGTTGGAATAAGTTCCTCCCACATAATCCTGAGAAAATTTTTTATATACTTCGTTTTTTTTTCTCTGTCATTTTTTAGTTTATACAATTTTTTTTCATAACGTTTTACAATCGGATAACAAACTAAAAATATAATTGAAACAGATGAAAAAGCGTTGCGTTTTTTATTATTATTACTTAATTTGCCACTCGAGGGCGTATCGAAAATCATTGTTCTGACAAAATTGTATAAAATATACTAGGATAACGAATTATCTTTTGCAATCCAAACTTTGCGGATTTATAATAAGTCGATGAATTTTATTCAAATATGTATTCTCGTTGGCTAATGATGGTTCAAACAAAAAATAGTTATTTTGTCTCTGATGTAAGAAGCATACCTCTAATTTTATAGACTTTTTGTAAAACACATTTCCTACGCATTTTCGCAACGCGAGATATAATTATAAAATTTTACAGTATTGTACTTTCATTTGTTCATGATTTTTTAACAAATTATTTACAAAATTATAAAAAAAGCTGATTTATTGAATAAAATACAAATGTTTTGTCAAAGTGAATCATCCTTGAACCGACTTCAGTTCATCCTGACTTTCTGTTTTGTTCAAAATTCAAAAACAAAATTCACAACATATTCTTTTAGACTATATTTTTATTATTCACTTTATTCTGAAGAACATTATCTGACTTCAGTTTGATGTACAATTTTAATATAAATTCAACATTTTCACAGCATAATAACATACAAAATATGTAACATTTCAGTTTGTCGTTTTCTTTTGAATTGCATTTATCCGCTGCATCAGTTGATCTTTCCACTGGTCTTCTGAGATTTCTGAGGCCCATTCAGGAATCACGGAACTCGGTAGAGTAAAGGAAGCCATGAGAGATTTGACTTGGCATATCTTTTCTGAATCCAAGTCTATGTTCGATCGATTGTTAGTTGACGACCAAACTTCCAATACTTCTGAAGGTACTTCTGGCTGTAACGAAAAATAATTTTTCTTACTAACCGTCATGAATGACATTAATTAATTAATATTATTACCAAAGCTATTAATTAATGTTCAGTGGCATTAAAAATTTATGTTATTGTATTAAAAACGTACTTGAGTGTTTCCTGATGTATCATTTTGCTGTTCAGGAGGTAAAGCCCATTCATCGTCCTGAAAATAACAACAACACTGAAAATATATCCTTTAATAAATTGGATACTTAAAGTAAGTAATAACAGAGGTGATATAAATTAAGGGGTGACCAACAAAATATCACAGAAGAAAATATAACACGAAATAATATAACACTGACAAAATATAATATGATAATAAAACACTTTTTTTCACGTCGAAGTCATAAGTGTTTCGGCTACAGAATATGTGACAATAATAACCTGACATAACTGACAATAATACAAGATAAATAATAAATAATAAGAAAACATGATTATGTTGATATAACGTTATTCAGCAATACATCGGTCTATGACTTTTTTGTTATTTTTATATTTTTTTATAATTATAAAAAAACTAAGTTTTCCCCCAAACGTCGGTTTGTGACTCTTTTGTTTTGTTTTTCTTTTAGTAATGAAACAGTATTTTTCACAAAACGTCAGTTTGTGGCTCTTTTGTTTGTTTGTTTTTGGTACACAATGATATACAAATTAATGTTGTTGCATAAAAGAAATGTAACCTCATCGTTATCATCATCTACTGCCATTCCCATTCCGTTTGGATTGTCTGATAATAAGGTATAGCCAGCATGCCCAGTGTCATATGGATCGTCATCTTCACTGTCAGAAACTGCAGGTAGTCTCACATTTTCATTCAGACTCCCAAGGTCTAAGTCTTTTGAGGTTTCTTGAGTTGGTTCTGGTGACATGTCAAAAATCTAACAAGATAAAACTTTTTTTATTACTCTAAAACGTTTGTTTTGAAGTTGACATTTATTTATAACCGAAAACTAGACGACCATTCTTTCACATTATATTCTAAATGAAAATTTACATTTAAACAACAAATAAACTCGTACAAATTTGAAGAAATGTAATGTTTTTGTTTACAACACAGAATGCAATCTAATCCTCAACAACTAAACCTCCGTCTTGCTTTTGACAAGTTCAACTGACGTCATTGACGTGACCTAACCTTACCAATGAACACTTCACTCCCCCTAACTTGAAAACTAAGAACTACTTTTCCAAATTAGTAGTAGTCTGTGAAAAATAAGGATCACAAGAGGATCATCACGAAGTACAAACATTAAAAACAATAAATCTATTGTTTACTGTTTCCAACCAATTGTCTTCTAAATTGAATCGAGAATTTACTAATTTTTAATACAAGAAATTTCACTAAACTAATCACAAGTTGATGATCAAGTATTCGGAGCAATTTTTCAACTCGAATTTGGAGAGTCCAAATAATTTGGAATTATTCAACGTATAATGAAATTGTTACATTTTTCAAAGGTACGTAACATATTCCAAATAGTCATCCTAGTTTTCGTCCAATAATTTATATTCACAGCTGGAAAGATACTCAATTTTATCACCAGTAATATTTGTTGCCGGAGTCAAATTATATATAACTTGTAACAATCAAAGTCCAATCCAAAGGAATACTTCTGGAATTCCGATTTAATAATTCTTTTTTTTTCGACATTTCAGTATCATTGAATTATAGAAATACAAAAATGCTGGACATATTGGCACCATTTGTATACTGGGCTCAAACGGAGCACCAAATTACTTTGAAAATTGATTTAATCGATGTGAAGGTACGTACATGACAGATCTGTTTTTTCACATAACGATATATATTTTTGTTACCACGGTTCATTTTCTAGGACGTCGATGTCAAGCTTGAGGATTCAAAATTGGAATTTAAGGCACATGGAAAAGGAGCAAGAGGGCCCAATACTTATAGATTTACTTTAGATTTTCATTTGCCAATAAACACAGAGGTGAGTGAATTTTATTTGAAGATATAAAGTCATTTTTTCGAATTCTTGAAAATTAAAAACGAACAAGTTTATTTCATGTTGTTTCTTATGTTTCAGGAAAGCATTTACAAATTATTTGACAGACATGTAGATTTTATAATAAGAAAAAAACAGAAAGGGTGGTGGCAGAGGTTAACAAGTCGACCACAAAAGCCTACTTGGTTGAAAATTGATTTCGATCGATGGCAGAGCGAAGACACGGATGATGTCGTGGAGGACACACGACGTGATATCTGCGACGATTATCCTGAAATGTATGACAAATTAGAAAAAGAAGAATTAGGCTACAGAAGGGGTGAGACGTGATAAAATGAAACCATCATTTTATTGAAGTTTTAATCAAACTCAATTCGAACAACATATTTACGTTTGATGTTTTTTTAACATTTTAGAAGAATTCAAAAAAGTTTATCTCATACTTTACAATCTGTGTCAGTTCATTGGATTCATATATATTCTTTCTGTGATGGCCATCCGGTATTCCAGAGACGGACCAGGTAATTCGCATTAGCTTGTTGTATTAATCAACATGTTGATTATAAAACCTTTTTCACCTTCGACTTTTGAACAATTGATAATTTTAATCTCATGAATAAATTCAGCGATGAAACTAAACAACAATTTTAAGGTAGTTCTAGCGAAAAGGTGTTTATATCAAAATTTTATGAAATTTAAATCACGTGTTCTGCTCAATAACACATATTTGTTAACAAAATTGTATAGAAAAATTGACCATTTCGTTTCGAAGATATTTGTCTCTAAAAATGGATGTTTTTGCATAACGTCGGTGTCGAAACACACATTTTTATTTCAAATCAAACGAGATGTCAGATTTTTTCAAAAAACTGACATAACTAACTTTAAATATTGAAGAATAATATGGCAAAGTTTGAAAAATATTGACTATCTAGTTTAGGCGTAATCACTTTCACTTTATTTTTGTTATTTTTGTTATTATTCGTAACGTAAAGTTATTTGTAACTTTATTTTTAATTCGATTCAAAAGATAACAATTAATAATTTAGTATTATGTATCAAATATAATACTAAATTAGATTGTATTAGTATTATATAAAACTATAATATAATATCACATTATCAATTATACAATTAATACAATCATCATACAATTATAATTATAAATATTATTTTAATTGTCATGCTGGAACTACCTTAATTAAACAGTTTACTCATTGCTTTATAACTTGTTGGTTTATGTAGACTTCATCAAAGATGTTTACGCAACCGTGGGCACGCCATTCAAGTTTGTACAACTGCTCCAATTTTTGGAAGTTCTGCACCCAATTTTCGGATACACAAAAGGAAGCGCTCTAGTTCCACTGATGCAAACTTGTGGCCGTGGATTCATACTGTTCGTCATGATAGAAGCAGAACCTCGAATGCAAAACAAGCCAGTTGTGTTTTTCTTGTTTGTAGTTTGGAGCTCAGTGGAAGTCATAAGATACCCGTACTACATCAGTCAGTTGTTGAACGTTGAAATTCCATTACTGACTTGGCTGAGATACACGATTTGGATGCCACTTTATCCGTTGGGCTTCCTATTTGAAGGAACAATAGTTCTGAGGAATATCCCCTATTTTGAAGAAACGCAAAGATTCACGGTCTCGTTACCCAATGCGTGGAATTTTGCATTCCACTTTCCCTCGGTTTTACTGATATACTTATGGGTTCTGCTTATTCCTGGCATTGTCACTATTATGTCTCACATGCGGAAGGCACGAATTCAAAAGTTATCGAAAAACCGAGTTACGAAAGTGGATTAAAGACTTTTTTGATTTGTTTAAATTGTTCAGTCATTATGTCAAATACAACAAACATTTGTTTTGGCAATTGGCACACAGTACAAAACAAAATTTAATGTTAACGTTTTTAAACTCGTGTTCACAGCCTGTACATATAGTAATTCTTATGTAAGAATGAATTCAAAAATGCTGTTTTGAAATTTAACAGTACCGTAGATGGTATATTGTTTACCAAAGTAAAACTACGTTTGAACTGAAATTAGTTACTTTTATCTGTCATTATAACCACCTTCCCTTTCAATTTTGATTTAATATTTTTTTTATAGTATTTTTTTTGTACAAACAAGAATAAAATATTCATTGGCTTCAGATACCGAGTAAATTGATTTCTCTTATTTTACACGTTTATATATAATATTTTATGAACATTGATTGTTTTTTTTTTTTTTTTTTTTTGTAAAATTAAGACCATTAAATGTAAATGTCAAGGAAAAAGTAAATAAAATATATTTAAAGTAACTTCTTTACTATTAGACTTAGATTATTCCGTCGTTATTCCATCGTAATAAATAAACTACCTTTGAAATTTCTTTGTGATAATTTTTTTCAGAAATTCTAAAGTTAAGAATTATTAGAATTATGTTAATTTGTATGTTTGATATTTTTTCTTTAATTTATTTTCCATATTGAGAAATCGAAATTATTATTTCTATAATAATAGTAATTTGGGAATAAAATATAGTTGAGCTGATGAATGAATATTATTTAAAAATTTCGCGCACTTTAAATTGTAGTTGAAAACCCCCCGCCAGGTAGCGCGTTGATGTGTAATACGAATTAAGAGCGCCACCGGCCACATCTTCCATTCCATTTCAAGCGGATCAGGCAACAGTATGGTAAGTTAAAACTGCATAATAAAACCGCAAAAAAAATTAATTTATCCCAAAAAATATCGCTAGAAAATTTTGCAAAAAATAGATCAACAATCGTACAATTTTTTAGCGATTTGAAGAATTTAATTTTATCGTCTGTTGACAATTATTTATCAAACAACAAAAAACTAACCCCACTTTTGATCTGTCCGAAACGTGTGATTTAAACTATACTAACAAAACTAACAATCATTCTCAATGATATACAACATTTTTAAATAATTTGAACAATAAATTCATGTTTCTAAAAGAACATATCTAGTTAAGTAAAGTATCATTTTCTCGTATTTTCTAACTTTTCTCTTCTTTTTTCAGCCTTTCCAAAGGTACGTGCAGACCGGCCGTGTGGCCTTTGTGAGCAGTGGACTCCATGAAGGCAAACTTGTTACCATTGTCGATGTCATCGATCAAAACAGAGTAATTACAGTTTCTTATCTCGTTATGTCAAATTTGCACAATTCCACAATTGCAAGCAATTTATATTTTTACAAAAAAAATAATAAGATTGCAACTTGTGAATCTTTCTTTATGTGTAGATATAACAAGTTCAGTTTCGCATTGCAATCGAGCTTTGTATACATATGATGATCCTCAATACTTGATAGGAATTGCCGGCTGATAAATAATGAAGCCAACTTTGAGTCTGAAATAAGACATGAAATAGAAGCAATATTTTCATTTGATTTTCTTGATTTAAAATTGTGATTGTGATTTCAGGTCTTGGTCGATGGACAAAACGTTCCTCGGGGAGAAATGAAACTGAACGATCTTCATCTGACTAAATTCAAAATCAGCATCCCATTCACCGGTTCAACCCGAGTTGTCCGAAAAGCTTGGGAAGATGCTAAGATTGACGAGAAATGGAGCCAAACTATGTGGGCTCGCAAAGTCTCAGCTAAAGCCAAGGTAAGACAAAAGAAATCTCGAAAATATCATATAATTTGCAAATTGAAAGTTGAAATTAACAAATGAACATTTTTTATTTTTAGAGGGCAACCTTGAGTGACTTCGACAGATTTAAGCTTGGAAAGGCTCGTCAAATTAGAAATAAGGTCAGAACTGAAGCCTTCTTCAACCTGAAGAACAGCATCAAGAGGAAAAGGAAAGAAAAGCTCCCCTGATTTTAACGTAATTTTAGCTGTAATTTTAACGTAAATTTTATACAGATTTTACGTAAAGTTAAAATAAATCGATTTAAAAAGAAAGATTGTTTTCGACCGCATTTTTTCTCCGAGAGAAAAACAATCTGATTCAACAGATGTTTTATGTACATAATTTTAATTCGACATTTTTCTTTTTAAATCGTAGGCTGTGAATGCTAATTCAAAGGTAAAACTGTGAACGATTTAGCGTGAACGGTCTATGGATGATGAAAAGTCGATCGGAAGAATTGTAAAACGCATGCAAGGTTTGCAAGAATATTATGCAATTTGTGCATGTTTGTGTACGTCCAAATGTATATTAAATTATTTACAAAACTAATCAATAGTTATAATTTCGTCAGTTGTTTACTCTCGTGCCTCGAATTTCATTTTCCTATACAAAACTGTTTGAATATCACATCCAAAACTTCTTCGGTGCTGACATGGCCGGTAATTTTGTTCAGCTCGTACATCGCATCTCGAATTTTTTGATTAGCAATCGCCATGTCATAGAATGGTGATGAGCAAATTTCAAAGTATTCATCCAAGTACTGCAAGCAGTGTTCTAAATGTTGCCTGTGCCTTGCTTGACTTATAGTGGGATCTTCCCTGCTGGGATTTCCGCAACTAAAAAAAAATTCAATTAAAAATAATTTATCATCATAAGATTGACACATAAAAAAATGAGCAATAAAAACTGTCAAGAGAACTGAGCTCACATATATTCCAACTTTTCCTTCATACGTTCGGTCAGTTGATTCAGGTCTTGGTTTTCACAAGAAATTGCAACCATCCCGCATTCCTTTATCTGATTTAAAATTGTACTATCATCTATCAAGTCCATTTTATTTACAACAACACAACAGTTAGAAACCAAATGTCCATTAGGCATCAAGAAATCCTCAAGTTTCAAATCAGCGACATATTTTTTATATAATTTTTTACATTAATATCTTTCGCGAGTTTAGTAGCACTTATCATGAGGATGATCAGGTCTGCCTGTTTAGCATAAGATCTTGCTCTTTTTATGCCTTCTTTTTCCACTACATCAGTTGATTCTGTAAGACCAGCAGTGTCAGCTAGAATAATCGGGTATCCTGATACATTAATGCTCAACTCGACTATGTCCCTAAAAGGAAAATCATTCAAACATTATAAATGTACATTTTTTTTATCATAAGGTGGTTCTAGCGAAAAGGCGCTTTTTCACTAGAAAAGGCGTTTTGTTAGCGAAAAAATGTCAGAATTTCTTAAAATTTAAATCACGTGCTCTATTCAGTAATACAAATTTGTTAACAAAATTTTAGAACGGTTGACCATTTCGTTTTTGCATAACGTCGGTGTCGAAACAGAGATTACTTTTTGTTTTCATCAAACGAGATGTCAGATTTTTTCAAAAAACTACTACAACTAACTTTAGATATTGAAGATTACTGGGGAAAAGTTTAAAAAATATTGACCATCTAGTTTCAATTTCAAAATAGCTGATTGTGATTGGTCGGTTAGGTACAATTCAATCAAAAAATTTACTCTCACGAAACGTGAAAATCACTTTGAAATCATTCAATGATTCTTGACATGCAAAAAGAATAGTCTTTTTTATTTTTCTTATATGTATATGAAAATTCGTAATATAAAGTTTTTTTGCTTTGATTATCACGCTAGAACTACCTTAAAAGACACAAATACTTGTAACTAATCTTACCGAGTAGTTCCAGCAATAGGAGTAACAATGGCAGCATTTCTTTGAGCCAAACTGTTCAAAAGGCTACTTTTACCAACATTCGGTTCTCCAAGAATAATTGTTCTGACTCCAGTCCTCAAAATCTCGCCCTTTCTCCCATCTGAAAGATGTTCCTGGACTCTATTTCTGAGTATTTTTAAATTACGATTACATCTATCCACGACACCATCCTCAATATTGTCGTCTTCAGCAAAGTCGACAAACGCTTCCAACGATGCCACAGAGTGCAACAGGTCCTGACTCCACTCATTGTACAGTTTACTCAAACAACCGTCAGCTTGCAGGAGAGCCTGTCTACGTTGCTGCTCAGTCTCTGCGTGAATCAGGTCTGCCAGACCTTCTATTTCTGTGAGGTCAAGCTTTTTATTGAGAAAAGCTCTTCGGGTGAATTCACCAGGCAGAGCCTGACGAAACCCAAGTTTCGACAGGGCACTGAAAAGGGCATTGAGAATTGCCAAACCACCGTGCACTTGGAATTCTACACTGTCTTCCCCGGTGAACGATGCTGGACCTAAATTTTCATTGAGATTTTTATTTCTGAGACACTGTTTGAACGAAAGTCAATAAATTTTCAAGATTATTTACTGTCGATGAAACAATTAAGACTTTATTACATTCATTTATTTATTATAAACGGGATATACCCTTGACCTTAAGAATACAGAATGAAGTTTTTATAATGTTCTAAATTTATAATATAAGGTCAATCGGAGTAATTGTGACAATTCAAATAACACTATTAATTTTACAACTTTACGTGATTCGAATTGATTTTATAAATTATTATCAGTCACTGAACACGTATGCAAAATAAAATATGCAAAATATCAAGGTTTTTAATGAAACACACAAGGTGTCACATTTTACCCCATGTGTCACTCTTATCCCGGTTGACACAACAATTAGACAGCACCCCGAACATTTTTTTCCTTTTTTTAAATAACAATAACTCATGACAAATTTGATGAAAAAGTAGTGAAAATAAATTACAAAAAATGATTTTCAAAAAAAAGTATGTATGCATATGAATTACCTGGAAACCAAATACATAATCCTTTGTCGATTACTTCTTCTGTATTAGGATCATAAATTTTGTTTAAAAACGTTTTTCGTGGTTCCAATTTTTTTATTTTCGTCATCTTTGAAATAGCTTCCTGAGAATGAGGACCCGATATACGAATAACTGCAACCCCACAAGTTCCATGTCCTAGAAAAAATACGAGTTGATAACAGATATTTATCATAGATAAGGTAATAAACACTTACCCGATGATAACGCATATATTGTCGAAGTGTGAGGTTTAGTTGCAGAGCAAAAAATTCTCAGACAATCATTCACACTCGAAGTGAGCAATTCTGTTTTTGAAAACTGTTTTGAAAGTTTCGCACAATTTTGCAAGAATTTATTTACAAACATTGTTTATTATACTTTCACAATTAACAAATCACCGTGAACTTTTTTTTATTGTTTCCAATATTCTGCGTAAATGTTTTTATTTACGCTATGTTTTATTGTTGTTTGCATTATTGAAACACTTCACAGCCAGCAGACGAGAACAAAACCGGCATTTTGTCATTCGTTCTACGCATGACAGTACAACAACTTGAAATGTACCAAAAATGATATTTAAAAAATTGACAATAAAAAATCTCAAGAATCATGTTTTTCGTTCGAATAAACTTGCTTAAACAATATAAAAATTGAAAAATTGTTTGAAACTAGACATCGTTTGAGACTAACCAAACTTTTCAAATTTCCCGCTTAAAACAGGGCCCGTACATCAATCAAAATAGAACAAAACTCTCAACCCTCTCAACACACGTGTTTTTAAGAAGAACCTAACCATAACCTTAAACTTGTTATTGACATGTGGGAGGTTTGTTAAAAAACTTGTCACAATATTGATTTGTAAATAAATAATTGGACGTTTGAAGAGCTTTTTACAAGGTAAACTAAATTATAATTAATTTTAGTGTTGTTACAAAAATCAAGCAAAGTTTATTATATTTCATTATTTGCCATCAGTCGTTTTTCTATAACAAGGAAATTGTACAAAAATTTAAGTTTAAAAATTTAAAAATTGTAAACAAAAAGTTATTAAGTTATTAAAAAGTTATTTTAAGTTTAAAAGTTAGTTAAGTAACCTAATACGGTTATAGTGTACCTATTTGTGTTGTTTTTTTTTTGTTTAAAATATACTTTGAATTTATTCTGAAACTGGAGACTGTGCAAAACATTTTATTTTAATTAATGTAAATCTAACACCTAATTTTCTCGCATTTTAAATAATCTAATAATTATCAAAAATAAAAATCAATTTGACAAATTTATTATAATTTTTTTTCTATTTCAGGAATTTTTCCTATTGTTACGTTTTGTTGGCTTGTCCTGACGCAAAAATAAGTCAAAATGTTACATAAAAATTCCCCATCATATGGGGATGCGATACATTTATTAGCAAGGAATTTGAGATTCACAATTTTTACCAATGAAGAAGTGAAAAAACTTAGTGTTTTGAAAATCAACACACCTTTATCTTTCACATCGCTAGGTTACCCTTGCAGAGGAGGAATCTATGATCCTTTATTGGGTATGTAAAAATATTTGACCAGTCGGATTAATTGTTACAAAAATAATTTTCTACTTTGTTTATGTTCTTAGGCCCATCAGGCACTGGATCAGTATGCATGACATGCAGAAGCAGTTCAGAATTATGTCCAGGACACTTCGGTCACATCGAATTGCCCTTGCCAGTTGTGAATCCATTTTTTCACAAAGTAGTCTGCACGATTTTGAAATTCACCTGCTTAACTTGCTTTCACCTGCAATTTCCAGTCCAAGTTAAGCTGCAATTGCTAGCAAAATTTCAGTTGCTGCAGGAAGGATATTTCAACGATTTAGCTGAACTGCAGCAAGAAATTGAGATGGAGGAGAAAAATATAGGAAACAGTGCAGCAGAGGCGAAAATTGAATATCTGCAGGAAATCATCAGGAGACACATCGAAACTCTGAGAAACAAAGACAGGTTCTCTACAAGGAGGAAGGACGAAGCTTCCACACACACGAGAAGTTTGAACTTGCAGTGGCAGTATTATATCGAAGACTATCTGAAAAATAAAATGAACGCGACGAGGGTCAAGATCTGCATGTATTGCAGTTCCATTATGTTGCCAGTCAAAGTCATTAAAAATCGAATCCTAATTACAACGACAAAACGTGGCGACGTGTATGTAGTTTATCTAATTTCAGATTTTGTCTTCCTCCTGGATGGTTGATATTAATTTGTTCTTTAAATTGTTTCAGTGATGACAGGCAGATTGTGAAGAAAGAAAATCAGATGGTGATGCCAAACGAGGCCAAAACTTATATACGTCAGGTGTGGGTAAGCGAGAGTGAGGTGCTGAAAATTATGTTCCCCTGCTTAAGCATGGTTGATTCTGAGCACCCTACGGATATATTTTTCTTCGATGTCGTGCCTGTTTTACCGCCGTCGGTGAGGCCTGCGGCGTATGTGGCTGGCGAAATGGTGGAGAACCCTCAAAGTCAGGCTTACAAAGCTATTGTACACGATTGTATGATTATTAACAACATTGTTAAATCTATTAAAGACGGTGACACTTCAAAGTTATCGGACGATGCAAGGGTAATTTGAACGTTCGACTTATTTTTTAAAGTGGGACATACAACTCAGCAAAATATAATCAAAACTTTTTGTAATTTTGAATTCTACATCTATTAATACGAATGCATCTATAGGCAAAGTTTTAAAAAATTTGACTATTTCTAAGCTGAGATAAATCAAATATCTTAAATTTGAAATTTTCAAACATTTTCATACTTTTCCAAATTATTTATGGCTATCAAAAATACACATGGTTAAATTATTTTGAATATAATTTATATTATTTTTATTATATAATAATAATAATACTAAGTTGTTATTGTAATTATTATTTTTATAATTTTAAATAAATTTGAATCTTGAAAATTTCTTAGACAGACATTAATAGTATATTACAAAATGAGTCATAAAATGTTGAAATCATTATAATTGATCAATTTGAAATATGTAATTTTGACTGTACTGTATGTCCCACCTTGATTTGAACTATGCCTTCATCAAAATCAACAATGAAATATGATTTCATTATCTTTCATTTTTATTTGCATTTTTTCGATTTTTAGTTCATCGTAGAGACGGTCCGTGGTGGAAACCTGATTGAAAAATTGCATGCAAGCTGGCAGAAATTACAAGTGGATGTGGACCATCTGATGGATCGCGAGCTGAATAAAACGACTGAGTCAGCTAGTATCAATGGATTGAAACAGATTATTGAAAAGAAAGAGGGTATCATTCGTATGCACATGATGGGCAAGCGAGTCAACTTTTCAGCGAGATCTGTCATCACCCCTGATCCGAATTTGAACGTCGATGAAATTGGAATTCCAGAAGCGTTTGCTTTGAAATTAACTTATCCTGTACCAGTTACAGCACACAATGTTACGAAACTGCGAGCAATGGTCATGAACGGGCCTGAAATTCATCCTGGGTAAACAAAATTGTTCATTTATTTAATACTGTAAATTATTTCAAGTTCTAATCAATATATGGTTTTACAGGGCTGTCATGTTGGAAGATGAAGACGGTCGAATTACTCGTCTTCCATCTAACGATCCAGTCAAACGAGAAGCAATTGCCAAAAGTCTCTTGACAACGCACAAAGCAAACAAATCTTTCCCTGGTGTTAAAATTGTTTACAGGCATCTTGTCAATGGTGACATTCTGCTTTTGAATCGTCAACCAACACTTCACAAGCCCTCAATTATGGCTCACAAAGCTCGCATCCTGAAAGGGGAGAAAACTTTGCGTCTACATTATGCAAATTGTAAACATTACAATTGCGACTTTGACGGAGACGAGATGAATGCTCATTTCATTCAAAACGAATTGGGTCGAAGCGAAGCGTATTCGATAGGTGAGGGAGTCTGAGTCTGAGATAGATAGGGAGGGAAATGATGTTTGTAAAACACAAAATTGTATGACGTTTAATATTTCTTTCTGTTTTTTTATTTTAGCAAATGTTCCGAATCAGTATTTAAGTCCAAAAGACGGTTCTCCCCTGAGTGGTTTAATTCAGGATCACATTATTGGAGGTGTGAAAATGGCCATGAGAGGAAAATTCTTTAACAAGTGAGTAGTAGTATGTAATTATAATAGGTATAATATAATATATTTTCATAAAATATTTTCAGTTTTTGCTAAGATCAAACATGAATCCAACGATGTATTGTTAATTTACAGTTCACCCAAAACTTTAATAAGGTAACTGTACCCGTTATCGTGATTTATCATAATTAAGTTAGTATATTAAATAATTTACGAATCGTAAGAATAATTCATCCCATATAAATAAAAATTGATCAACTGATCAAAAATTTATTTCAATTTGGTGTATTGTTTCAATTTTACAACTAATAATACACTGTCACGATAAGGGGTACTAAAGTCATGGTAAGGGGTACATTTACCTTATATAATATTCATTAAGCTGCGTATCAGATATTTGCCGAAACAGAAAAATTTGTAATTCCTTCAAAAGATTTTTTCCCCATTTATTCAGTTTGTAATTACCATTCAATTTCGCGAAAACCACTGAACGCGTATTAATACATGGTTACAATATACAATGTAAAAAAGTACTATGTACGTTGTTCTCAGTACTATTATATCGTAAATTTTTTTGTACTACTTCATATTGTAATGGTATCGATTTCTCAGTGTACGTAAATAAATTTATGAATAGAAAATGCACATACACTAAAAATGCATTCCTTTTTTCAGGACTGATTACATGAACCTTGTGTGGTCAGCTTTAAACATAATTCCAGGAGAGATCAAAACTCTTCCACCGTCAATTTTGAAGCCCGTTATGCGTTGGTCTGGAAAGCAAGTGATCTCTACTGTAATAATCAACATTATTTCTCGTGGAAAGTCCTTGATAAATCTGACCCATAAGTCAAAGATCGACGTTAAGCAGTGGCAATCAGAAGAAGAAAAACCGTGGAAATATGGAGGTACTCCTCTTACAGGTATTCAGATGACCGAAGTCGAAGTCGTAATACGACAAGGAGAACTTTTGGTTGGAATTCTTGACAAAGCTCACTACGGTACATCGCCACGAGGTTTGGTTCACTGCGTCCATGAATTGTATGGCAGTGAATATTCCAGCAAACTGTTGAGTGCCTTTGGAAAACTGTTCCAGTCTTTCTTGCAAAAACATGGTTTCAGTTTGGGCATTCAAGATATTCTAGTAAAAAAGAAGGATGATCAAAAGCGAAAGGAAATCATACAAGAACTAAGAAAAGTTAGTAAATAAGTCAGTCTTTCTAAATGAATAGGCAATCTTTCATCCACTTAAATTTTTAATTTTTTAATTGCTGCTTTTAATTTCACAGGTTGGTCCTGATTTGCATAGATCAATCCTCGGTCTCGACGAAACCGCAACGGACGAGGAAATACGCAAAAAGATGCACGAAAATTATACCAGCAATCCAAAATTCCGTGCCATTGTCGATCGAAAGTACAAAGATGCTCTGAAGGACTTCACTAATACGATGCACAAAAACGTGTATCCCCGGAGGATTGTTGCTCAAATTTCCGTACAACAATTTGCAACTGATGATTTTGTCCGGAGCAAAAGGGTCTATGGTGAACGGTTACCAGATCTCGTCTTTGCTGGATCAAATTGAGTTGGAGGGAAAAAGACCTCCCTTGATGATTAGTGGCAAAAGTTTGCCATGTTTCGAACCTTACAATTGCTCACCAATGGCCGGAGGTTTTGTGGAACGAAGATTTTTGACTGGAATCCGACCTCAGGAGTTCTTTTTCCATTGTATGGCTGGTCGTGAAGGTAATAGTCAAATTTTTTATTACTTTATAATATTAATGTTACAATGAATGATCTGAACTCACTAATTTATTTTTATCAAAAAATTTCACAGGTTTGATTGATACTGCTGTAAAAACAAGTCGAACGGGTTACCTTCAGCGTTGTCTGATCAAAAATTTGGAAGGAGTTGTGGTGCACTACGATATGACTGTGCGTGACTCTGATGGAAGTTTAATCCAAACGGCCTACGGAGAAGATGGACTTGACATTTGCAGTTCGCGATTTATCTGCAAACAGCAACTGGAATTTTTAGTCGAAAACAAAGACGCGATTGTCGACAAAAAACTTACAGAACGATTGAAACAGGACTCGGAGCAACACCTGATCAACAAACGAAATCGGGAAATTAACAGATGGAAAAAACTACATGGAGAACCAATGCAGAAACGACACATGAGTGGATTCACGAAGTTCTGCATCGATAACCCGGTAAAGGACAAACCCAAGTACAAAAAAATGCTTCCACACGGGAGAACTGAGGGACACATGTCGTTGATGAGAAAGTGGGTGCGAGCCGAACAGGAGGTGAAAGAAAAGTATGCCGAGGAGGCCGAAAGGTGTCCTGATCCAGTGACTGCGAATCACAGACCTGATATCGAGTTTGGTGTTCTGCCAGAAACTGTCGAATCGCTCATCTCGGAGTATCAAAAAGGAAACCATCCACCTACCGCGACTATTGATAAGGTCGAGTTGAAAGATTTGCTGTGCACAAAAATACAGAAAGCTATTTGTCCTCCTGGAGAACCTGTGGGAATTTTGGCTGCACAGTCTATTGGTATTTCAATTTCTTAATTGTTCTAATAATTCTGTGGCTGGAATTAGAAATTAATAATTAATTCATTTCTTATTAATTCTTAATAATTTATTCGTTCTGTGGCTGTGAAGAAAAGTCAGTTAATGTTGAAAACATTAAAAAATAAAATTTTAAACATTATTTACAAAATTAGAGTTCTGAATAATGTTGAAACTTGTGATTTAAGATGGGATATAGAGTATATTAAAAATCGCATTTTTCAAATGATAATTAGTTATAATAATTTCAACATTTTATAACTAATTCTGTGATATATTATTAATATCTGTCTAAGATATTACTTTATACTACTTTCAAGATTATTTTATGCGAATTTGCAGGTTCAAAAATGTTTTATTTCTGGATAGTCAAAATTTGTTTAAAATTGAACCGTGTGTATTTTTGATCGCTATAAACAATGTTGAAAAGTATGAAAATGTTTGACTCAAAATATTGTAAAAATGCATATTTCGTATGTCTGTATTTATCATTTTGCCAAATTTCTAAATTCAATATCTCAGTTTAGAAAAAGTTAAATTTTTCAAAAATTTGCCTGTAGATTTATAATTAAAAATTACAACAAGTTCTGACTATTTTGCTGAGTTGTATGTAACTTAACTAATAATATTAATTTCTTGATAATATTTAAGCTGTTATTATTTTGGTACTAAAATTTGTACTCTTTTCTATAGGTGAACCTTCAACTCAGATGACTCTAAACACCTTCCATTTCGCTGGTCGTGGTGCTCAGAACGTTACCCTTGGTATTCCACGTCTCAGAGAAATTTTGATGATGGCATCAAAAAATCCAAAAACTCCCTTCATGGAAATCCCGTTCAAACGAGACCTACCGAATCCCAAACGCACAATGGAAAAATTGGCCATCAAATTGAACAGATGTACCCTTGCTGATGTTCTCGATAACTCGCATGGCGAATGGAGGTTTACCCTCACACCCTACCCAAGAAACGAATATACTCTGAACCTAAAGTTCAAACCACACAAATGCTACAAGACCACTTTTTATACAAATCCGAAGAAAGTTTTACGTTGTGTGGAGAAGGTGTTCTTCGACAAATTGTTCAAAGCGATCTGCCGAGTTGGAAAAAATATGTCAACTACCAAGCTGGTGGATTTTGATAAAGATTCGAAATCGAAACCATCCGCGTTGTTAGACGCGGAACTTGATTTTGTTGATGATGAAAACGAACAACAGGTGCAACCACACGAGAAATCAAAACTCGAGTTGGGTGACGAGTTATCTTCTGACGAAGAGAACGTGGGCGACGACGCAGACGCTACCGATGCACGAAGAGTTGAGCGCCAACAGGAAAATGAAGATTACGATGAGCCAGAGGAAGAAGAAGAGATGGATGATCCTGATAAAGAATTAAATGACGACGAAGAAGATCAAAATGCTGAAAATCCTGCAGATCAAGAGGATGAGGATGAAGTGAATTTCCCACGTCCGAATGACGAGGGCATGGAGTCCGATCGTATTGATTATGTTAAAGCGAGCAATCAGATGGTCATTGGGTACGAGTACGATCATGAAAAAAGTTTGTGGTGTAAAGTACAATTTTGGGTAAGCATTTCTAGGATGTAATTTTATTTTTCAAATAATTTTGAAGTGATTATCAAAAATTATATATCATAAATGCCAGAAAATATTATGCTATAAGCGTTAAGACATCATATATTTATTTTCTTGTTTAAATTCAATTCAAAGAAGTTTGTATTTTTATTGTATTATTACACTTATTAAATTATCATTTTTTATACTTTTGCGAGCTGAAACTTACTTAAAGTTCTCAGGGTCGGCATTGCCGATTCTACTTTGAATGTATTTTTGAATTTATATGTTCAAAACAATTCATAACTAATTTATTGAATTTTAAAATGTTGGTAATAAACAAAAATTCATGATTGTTTTTATGAATGGCATAATCCAAATTTTTGTCATGATTTTCTTCGTTCGCAATCGTTAGACTGAAAATTTATGACATTAAGCAAAATAATTATGATTTTTTGGCATAATTGAAAGCACTATCAATTATGATACAATTATTTGACTTTAACTAGGGTGATTATAGGTGATAGTTTTATATTTTTTAAGATTTTCAATGAAAATACTTGCTGTTTGTAATAAATTTTTTTGGTGCTTTTGATTTTTAATTTTTAATTTGACTATTCATATTCCAGCTGCCTTTCCTAATGAACGAAATGAGACTTGAACAAATCATCCGAATAGTTGCTCAAAACGTCGTCTTATGGGAGATTCCTGGTATAAAACGAGCGTTCACAACGACAAATAACGATGACACTGTCCTCAACACAGAAGGCATCAACATTGGAGTGAGCATTTTCACATATTTTCATAAAGAATTTTCAAGTCTCCGTTGCATTATTCAGTTAATTAAATCATTATTTTGTTTCGGTTACAGGAAGTAGCAAAATACCATGATGCTTTGGACATCTCGAGGTTTTACTCAAACGATGTTTATGCTATCTCTCAGACGTACGGAATTGAGGCTGCAAACAGAGTGATCATCAAAGAAATTCAAAACACATTTAAACCCTACGATATTTTTTGTCGACTTCAGACATTTATCCCTTATCGCCGATATCATGACTTCGGACGGTACTTATAAGCCTATGAATCGCAAGGGAATGGAAAACAATGCCTCGCCACTTTTACAAATGAGTTTCGAATGTCCACAAAGTTTCCTCAAAAACGCCACTTTACAAGGTGAAAAAAATTATTTTATTTTTCATAATTTTCATATAAACAGAAAAATTTCATTAAATTTTATGCTTCCTCTAACATAATTTTTTTGTTTAATATATTTATATTATACTAGCTAAAAATGCGTGCTTCGCACGCATATTTGCGTCGCTGCACTATTGAATGCAGGATAACGTACTACAAAATCAAATTTAAAAACAATAAGTGTACAATTGTTTTAATCTCCACATTTTTTACTTTGATATGAAAACGAAAATATGTTTGTGTTTGTGAGTATCAAAATCGAAAAAAGTCATTCAAAAATATAATCAAAACAATATTACCTTAGAATAATGAAAAATTCATTGCACGATTCAATTTTCATTATCATTTGGCATAATTGTTGTATTACATTAGAATCATTTTTATATACTATTATAGTAAAGATGGTTAAGATTTATCTTAAAATTTTTGAGTCTTGTATCCGTCTTTGTTATTTATAACGTTTCGACGTAACAAAAAATATTTCTATTTCCATGTCTAGTATAACAAAATATATCCACTTGGACAAAATTTTTTTTCAGTTCTGGATTTTTGAAGATTTTGTTCAAAAATTAACGTAAATTACAATTTTTTTAATAAGTTTCATTATTTATTGAATCAGAAAGTATTAATTTCCCCAATTGATGTTGAATTTGATAATTTCATTGAACATAATCCATCAAAAAACGGAAGAAAATTCGTCTCCGAAGAAAGTTGAAATTTGATATTTTTGAAATTTTTTCAAAAAATACTTCTCAAATCAAAATTATAAGTAGCCTATTTTAATTCTGTGATGCTAAAGAATAACCATGTATAATTTTATTTCAAATATATCGTTTAGTTTCAGAGTTTTTCGCTGACAAACAAACAAACAAACGAACATACTTTCATTTTTATATATTAGTAAGGATTTTTTTCTATTTTGTTATTTTACTGAGAATGTAACTTGACACTTGATTTTCAGAACTTTATAAGTTTTTTTTTTTCATTTTTGTAACAATTTATAATGTGTAACAATCGATTTTGTTATTTCTTTTTGTTTATAAAAATAAAACCTAATGCTTAATTCTGAGAATCTTGAACCTTTTTTGTTTTTTATACTTTTCATAATTTTGCAACAATTGACATTGATTTTTTTGTTTTCTATTCTATCCAAGAATAAAACCTTACGCTAAATTCTAAGAACCTTTTGAATATCCTGTTTTTATAAAGTTAACAACAATTTAAAATACAAAAATCATTTCTGTTTTTTTTTTATTAATTTTGTTACTGCAAAATGAAACCTGATACTTAATTTTCAGAAGCTTTGAAGATTTGTTTATTTGTCATAACCTTGTCCTTTTTTCTATTTTTGTAAACAAAAACAGTTTTAACCTTCAATTCTCAGAATCTACGTAAATTATTTTACATTATCCTTTTCATGTAATATATAAAATACATACATCAACATTTTTTTCTACAAAACGACATTGACCTTCAAAAATCCAACGGCCGATTCATTTTCGTTCGTATTTACTTTTGCTTTTCATTTTATATTTTGAACAAAACTGAAAATTGAAACTCGACCTCTGAATTCCGAGGAATGTTGAACTTTCATTCATTTTTTTTTTGTATTTTAAACTTTTTCCATTTGTAATCAAATGATCCTAATGGGACTTGTTTCATTTTTCTTTTTCTTTTTTCCAGAAGATAATAATCCGGAGAAACACAGCGTGGTTAAAATCATGGCTGATTTTAGGAAACTTGTGGTTACTTTAGATTGTAGATGCACCAGATTCGAAGATAAGGATTGCATCAAACTAACGACTACTCTAGGAGAGATACGACAAGTTTGCAAAAAAGTCAGCAAATGCGCTCCTAAGTTTCGTTCTGAGATGCTTTCGATCCAAGAATTCGTTGATTTCTTTTCCGAACTTTGTGTCGAGTGTTAACACTATCCGCCATTATTATTTTCGTTCCGTTTCGTCTATTACATCATAATCCCACGAAACAAAAAAAAACATAAATAATAATTAAACAAATTTCCAAAAGGAGGTATTTTTATTTTTCAACATTTCTACATTTTTATATTTACATTTTTACTAACGTTTTTTTTTTTCACACTGTTTGTCTTTTTTCAGACGTTTCGAAACCGGATAAATTTCAAAATGAAAAAAACAGTCCCGCCCGGTTTTAAATTTCCAAAGACAGAATCCATTGCTGAAGTTTTACTTTGAAATATCAGGTACAGTGTTATTTCGTTCTATTTGACAACGTTGTTTACTTCGGCAACATCAAAAAAGGCGGTTTGTATACAGTCGAAAAAATAATTATTCGTTTTATCTCATCAGTTTGACTGTTGAATGATGAATCTGTGTTTTTTGTTTCAGGTATGGAAATAATAATAAGGATGATATAACCGAACGTGAATCACGGCACCGTAATATGAATATTGATTTTTGCAGAAAGATATACAAGAAATTTCTCAGGTCGAGGAAAATAATTGTTCAAAGTTTGCGATATAGGAGAGTTCGAGTTGAATGACAAGACAGTTTAAATGTTTCGGTTTCGCTGCTGCGCATTGATTTAATGTTGCATCGGGAGAGGAACAATGTACAGAGAGGATGTGGATGATGTAAATTCAAGATCCAAACGGTTCTCAGTGTAGATGTGGATTTGCAGTTGCATCTATAGGGATAACTTCGGGATACTCAGCATAAATCAATACCCATAATCGTACTATAATAATCAGTTTTAATTCAGTTTTTAAAATCCTACGACAATTTAATTTTGATTATTTTCTTTATACATTTTTAGGTTCTACACAAGTCATTATGGTGCAACAAAGATTAACGACGTTTCCACAAGTGTGAGAAAGACAAAACGAGATTGACTTACATTTCACCTGAACTGCCTGAAAATGTTTATAACATTAACAGGCAATTTGAAAAAGAAGAAACATATTGAAGATATTGAAAATTCGAAGCCTGTGGAAAAGAATTATCATCATAATAAAGCAATTTTTGTATATTAAAATTATTAACAATAATATGAAAGAAAGTTCCAAAGAAAATTATCATCAGCGTATATTTTAAAATATCATAACTTTAATAATCATTATTAAAAAAAAAATTAAAGAACTGTTCTGTGAAGGAGACAAAAGTTATTTTCAATTATAATAAAATTGGAGAGTCCAAAGAGAAAAAGTAGATG
>JAAMPD010001405.1:0-24832 GCA_025266255.1 Trissolcus basalis | reverse complement strand
TTCAAATATTTAAGTTTTAACTCAAATTTTCATACATTTTCAGCAATAAAAGAACCTAACTTTTTCAATTTCACAGAATCAGGTTATTTCAACACTAAAAAAAGTATAAAAATTTGAGTTAAAACTAAAATTTTCTGTTACATTTTTCAGACTATTTCAGGATATTTTTTTTAGTCTGAAATAGTCGGAATTTTGAACCAGGGTGTGAATTTCTCAAAACTTGCTCATCTCAGAATTACTTTATTGCTTTGATATAAATTTTATTTGAGCCTGTTGTAATAACTAATTGGAAATGACTTTGAATGTGAACTTCGAAAAAAACGACAAATAAAAAACACAAGAAAAAAGTTCTAAAATAATGGAAAACTTTTCTATGAGATGTTTTTTTTTGTTTTTGTTTTTTTCGTGGAAATTCGAACAAATTTCCCTCACTACTGACTTTATGCGCAAATTGTTTAAAAAATAATGGAAAAATTCGTGACAAAAAAAATGAGATGAAATTAATTTTTATTTAGCTCCTGACTTCCGGCGATTTTTAACGTGGATCTCACCGACGGGGGATCTGAAATTTAATAAAAACGTTCCGCCGTGTTTATCCGAAAAATTTCGATCAAAAGTCAAATTCAAATTAACTGACTGGAAAAAAGGCGAATAAAACTATGAGATTCTTTTCAAACAAATTCGAATTTAAACAAACGTTCCACTGAAAAGGAACCTCGGCGTTCAAAATCTTTCTCATAAAAAATATTGAAACAATAAATTTTGCTGAAAATTGTTTGTAAAATGAAACTGGGGTGCGAAACGAAAGTAGCAACGAAAATTGTGTGCACAAAAATCTATTCCTGTTTCCTTTAACAATCAATCTAACATGAAATAGAAAAGTTTCCAATAATATTGATCTTATATTTCATTGAATAAAAAAATTGTCCAACAAATACAGATCATTTCTGATACCATATCAGATACACTATTTCATATTTCTTCGAAAAATACAAATACATTTTGTATTGTAAACTATAATTGAATTATTTCGATTTAAAAAAAAAGATGGTACCAAACATTAAAAATTGTATAATAATAGCTGACTCTGTACATTACATACATATATTTATATATAAAATATATATTCGATATATATATTAACGCCAAAATTGTTGTTTTTCAGTTCCTAATGGAAAGCCGACGATAATAGCAGCGCACAATACTTCTGTGTCTTCGATATTTATTGCCTGGAAACCGCCAAAACGGAACACGATTCACGGCGAATTTTTAGGATATAGAATCGCTTATCGACCCCGAGATAAAGGACCTAACGAGGTCAAGGAAATTTATATCCGTGACTCAAAAGTTGAGGTAAATAAATTCATTTATATCCCTGTGCTCTCTATCGGTAAAAAGAAAAAGAACTGAAAAAAAACCTCTGCTCCCTATCTCGACCACTGATTTATTCTGTTTTTTCAGAGTCACACCATTCAGGATTTGGAAACTTACACGCAGTATTTTGTGTCCCTGCAAGTGTTCAATCCTGAAGGTCACGGACCGTCAACTCAGGTTATTGTTACAACAGACGAGGGAGGTTAGTTTCGAAAAGATCAAAAATTCCATTTTGTTTACAAATCAATCTTTTCCGTCAACTTTTTTTCTTATAAAATCAATTTCGCATAGAAAAAGTACCTCTGAATGATAAAAGGGTAATTCTCCTGCAAAAATATCGGTTACTTATCGACTGTCGGTATATCACACACCGGTCGGTAATGTAGGTTCTCATATACATCGATGGTAACGCTCGTCACTACTTTACCGACTCGTAACTTTATCAATCTCTACATTTAGTGAACACAAATTTGTGGCAATTAAGAATGAATTAAGCAAATTAGATTATCTGATAGTCTAAACAGGAATTTCCTAAAATACATCTGTTCTCTGGCGTTGTGCAATTAACAATCATAAAAATAAAAAATCATCGGTAATTAAACGAGAAAGAGACGAAAACTCTTAAAACATGAAATTAAAATACTTAAATTCGCAAGGTACCATAACATAACCTCAATTCTTGTTTTCAACAATTGGAAATGATTTTTTTTAATTAAATAAACTGTTTTGTATAATTGGCGCTGATCCATTCCTAACCTAAGTTCA
This sequence comes from Trissolcus basalis, assembly GCA_025266255.1. Lineage (NCBI taxonomy): Eukaryota > Metazoa > Arthropoda > Insecta > Hymenoptera > Scelionidae > Trissolcus > Trissolcus basalis. Next base: position 22,693 of record JAAMPD010001405.1, on the reverse strand, counting down.
GAGATGGCGTGTACGTCCTCGGGTCGATGTATGTCGCCAGAAAGAGAGAGAGCCTACAGGACTCTGGGTGCAAGGGGAGGGAGAAGCCGATGCGGAGTGGGAATTGCGTGTCCGGCTGGTGCTGCGGCTAGTTAAGCTCGTGTACGCGCGAGTGACGCGCGATTGGTTCGTGCGCGAGAATTCGCTTGCTTTGTTCCGGGGTGCGTCATTGTTCGCGTTGATCAGAAGCTGTCACAGCAGCGGCGCCAGGGTGCGCGAGACCCGAGACCGAAGCTTCGGCCCAACAGCACCGTTGGTTGCATGGTACGCGCGCAACTCGCGCCATGGCTTCGGCCATCTCTGACTCAGACAACTGACAAAAAACACAGTTACCACAATAACACTGATCCCACACACACGAATTGACGCACCCCGTTGGGACATCACACTAGGTTGTGTGAAAATCCCTTGGGACTTCATAGATCATTGAACCCAAACAAACATCTAACCGTTTTTTGATAACAAAAACAAGACTTTTTTAAATTTGACCTCCGACCTGACCTGGCCAAACTGAGGATCCAGAAGGGTGTTGGCGGTTAGAACTCATCTCTGTCTACACCCCAGAGAGAGAGAGGACACATTCAAAGAGAAAGAGAGAACAAAAGAGAACTCATTGAGATTGTTGACGAGGATGCAAAGACAAAGAGTTATAAATCTTGACCGATCGTTGCCAGTGATGGACTTTCCTCAATAACACTTTCTTGGGAAGAATTCGAAAACGCATCGGTGATATCCAGTCATAACCTAGATCTCTGAACGATGATATTGATTTTTACATGGTTTCATATTTTGGTGGCCGAGTTGCCCCGAACCCCTTTCGGTTCTATTCACGAGGGTGCAATTTAACACATAACCTAGTTTGGCTTCTGATTTCTGCAACCCTTAATCGTTTTTCGAAAGGAATTGACTGGAACCATCTAGAAAAGTTGTTTGAAATCCACAATCATTACTTGCAGTAACAGAAATTGGATAATATTTGAATATTCGTATTGGATTTCAAAAAGTGGTCACAAATTTGTGGACAATAAACAAGGGAAATAGTTTTGAGTGCAGTTGCACCGAGTTGGGCTGACGCCAGATAAAAAAGTCCTGCATCTTGACTTGACATCGAGTTTTGGCAGTCGATTAATGGATCGACTTTCCAAAAAAACACGTTTGTTCTAGTAAAGATAATGGGGCAGTGTTATTGACCCTGCGGTCGTAGCAGCCCCAGGGCCGGATTGACATTTTGTCAAAGCCCTCATCCTCCGAAGTAACGATACGTGAACGGTGTCGGGAAAGTAGACACTTTTTCAGTCTCCCAGTTTGGAGGATTAATTCCAATTGAATTTTCCAACAAATTTCCCAACATCTTAATCTGTGCTCGTGATTTGGTTGGTTAGTAGGCGGGGCTCCCTGCACAACTCCCCCACCTCGCATTTTATGCCAAAATCCAGTCCTAATTGATAGAACAGATCAATACATAACAAACGACACTAATTGAATGACAATTACATTTAAAAAAAAATTTATACTTTTTTTAAATTTAAATTAAAAGTATACATTTTGAAAAAGGTTTTAATTTTCTGTATAAAAAAAGGTGATTCAGTGAATAACTTTGAATCAACTTTTTTAAAACTAATGACTGAAAAAAATTAGATTTACAAAAGTTTATTTGGAAAAATAATACGTTATCCGTGTTGAATGATTATTTTTGCCGGGTTGACACAGTGATTGGAAGAAGTTATGAATAAATTTACACTGAAAATCGGCACTTTCAAACAGGGTCACGTGAAGATCGATTTCGCGCAGTAAGAAAAAATTGAAAATCCACCTCATTTTCACGATGAAAGTTGAAAAAAGGTTTGCATGAAAGTACGATTGAAAATGAATTCATGATATTCACTGATTATAAGTATTTTATTAAAAAAAATGTTGAAACGCTATTTCAACCCTGCAGAAAAAAATGATTCATTGAATAACTTTTAATTAACTTTTTTAAATCTAATAACTCCGTCATTAAATTTAAAAAAGTTAATCTAAAAAACTATTCTATAATTATATTAATATATATACTTGCATATATATTAGTATGAATAGGATAATTATACTAATTTTGGATAATTATCCGAATGATTGAGTAACCTTTTTTTACTGAGTCGGTTAATTTTCGAATGAAAAATAACCCAAATCAGGAGATACGGCAGTGTCTCTGGCCAAGTACGAAAAAAAATCCAAATAAAAACAATGTCCATTGTTTAATGTTCTTCAAAACCAAACTGATATTTTTATTTCAATATCACATTTACATTTTGACCTAGCAATCCTGTCGACCGAATTTTTCTGAAGGAAGGGGTGGTCGAATTTGCAGGTTAGAAATTCGATTCACCCCCACAGGTTGAAAGAATATTTGTGTGCGAACACGAGCACAGGCGAACTCGTTTTTTCGTCGTAAACAAAAGAAACATTATCTGCGATGGCAAGCAGAGACTCCCCCTTGGCACATTGTATTCACTCGAGATGCGTCCTCTTTTGTTTATTCATCGTTTTCTTCTTAGGCGAATGTGTTCTCTCTTTCTCTCTGACGGACTAATTACCCGCAATAATAACCCAACTGTTGGATAACCAAAGGTGGTGAATCATCGATAGGATGATGTGAAGATGTGGCGTGAAGAAGTTGTGCGGATAGCAATCGGTCCTGGCGGGCCGATTGGTTGTGCGAAGACAATTTGCTCGGCGTAGACAGAGGGCTCTCTCTCAGCCTCGAGGTTCTCGGTCCTTGTCGAACTCAGGCGTTGGCTAGCTCTCTCGACCGGTTCTCGCTGCAGCTGCAGAGGGCACGAAAAATATGTCGCGGTCCAGCCGGCAGTGCAACGCCGCCCAACGTGGCCCAGTGGTGCTCATGCTCAGCCTGCTGCTCTGCGCTTCTACGCGAGTCCAATGCGATATCGAGCAGACGACCACCGACGCTAACGACACATCCCCTCCTACCGGAAACGACAGCGAGGCGCTCGAAGGTAAATCATCAGGCCGCGATGCTCAACGAGCTCAATCAACCGCACTCTCCAAACAATTTCACTCGACTGGTTCTTAGCCTTTTTCTTTCTTTCATATTTTTGTTTTCATTTCGTTACCGATTTGATTGGTAATCGTGTGCGACAAATCTACTTACCAGTCGTTAACTTGTACTATCCTGTCCGACAATTTCACCGCTACGATTGGTCGAACTCAGTCACGTGACTTTCTACGGCCAACTTCTGGTTGTGACAATCATTGCGATCCTGCAAAATAAGGGTCATACAATTTATCATGGCGAAATATCTTATATTGAGTGAAAAGAGTATTGATTTGAGTCTTTTCCTTGCAAATGGCACTGAAGATACAGTATTTTATGTTGAAAATACAAGTTTGAAGTTGGTAACCTGGTATGCTGCCAACTTCACACTTGTTTTCGGAAAGTACACACAGGTTTACCAACGTTTTTGTTTTCTTTTTTAATAAAAATGAGAATTTTTAAAATAGTTCAAATGTTTTATGTTTTTTACACAATTTTTAATCATAAAAACATATTTATACACAATCAAAATTAATTTTGATCAAAACTTCAATGCAAATTATGAAGCAAACGGACTATTTTAAGAGAAACAAAGAAAAACAAAATGTTGGTATCCCACGGAGTTGCCAACATGCTTTTTCTTGTTTTCAAAAATGAATAAATAAAGTTGTAAATATTCAAGAAAAGAAAAGAAAAAAACATGTTGGTAGCTCGTAGATCTATCAACATGTTTTTTAAGAAATAAATAAATAAACAAAGTTTTAAACATTGAAGAAAAAAAAACAAATGTTACCTCGCAGGTTTGCCAACGTGTTTTTGAAGAAAAAAATTATTAAAGCTATAAACAATCGAGAAAAGAAGCTTACGATATTGGTAGCTCTCAGGGTTGCCAACATAAAATTTCCTTTTTTATTTAACCAATAAATTTCTTCGACGACAAATTGTTTCTTGATATAGAACATTTGTTTTCGCGGTTGAAATATCATTGAGGTTATGTTTTGGTACACGAGCGTATTCAATTTCGCAAGGTTGTAACCACGAAATTGATATGAAACGATGATTTGCGAGCGGATTGAGTTTTGCAATTTCACTCGCGAGCATTGATACTTATAGCCACCACATTAAAACCTACAGACAAATGACAACCGGCCGCTGATTAGCATAAACGCTTCTTGCAATTCCTCGCGCGGTTTCAAATCATGTTGATTTTTTGATTACGTTAACCAGCGGGGCACGTGCTCTGTTTGACAAGGCGCAAAAAGTCCTGCCTTAGTGTTATAGGCCTCCTTCAATATTTATGTCACGGTTGTTCGTGTGCAAAATGGATCCTCGTGCCTATTTTTTTTTTTTTNTTTTTTTTTTTTTTTTTTTTTTTGAAGAATGTAGTAAAAAAGAATTTAAACTAAACAGATGACGAGACGAGACTGATGAAAACTCTCGCGGATTAGATTAAAGATAAAACTATCCTAATTATTTCATAACCTCTCTTTCATAACTCTATCTCAGATCTAGCGAGAAAAGTGCAATGCTTTCTGCTCCGTCGTGCGTTTAATCAAGTCAATTTCAATTTCAACTTTTTTTTAATCAGCTTGCCAATTTTTTAACATCTTTTTTTTTCAATTTAATATCCATCGGGGTTGAATTTTCAACTTAACCTCTAAAATTGGTAGCAGATTCGGAGGTCAACGAGGCGACGAAAATTGCCAATTGTGGAGACGGCTCGTAGCAACGAAGCCTTAGGGACTTTCGTGACTCATTGCAGAATCGATAATCGGCGCGCAGCCAAAAAGTCCCCCCCAGGGGTCTGGTCACAACGATCTTTCGCGGCGAGGGTGCGAGAAATCGCGAGTCATCATTTCGCGTCGAAATTTTAATTCCTTTTTGCATTTTGTTTATGCGCGCGCACGCACGCATGTACTTGGACAGACGTTTGCCGCTTGTTACGTATTACGCCATGTGTAACACTGCTCAGATTACTCGCGTGAGAATTGCACGCAAAAAGTGGAAATAAAGATGGCGAACCGTTCACACGGACCGTTTTAGTTTTAACATCTTTTGTCATTGTTTTGCAACCTGAAAGATAAACTCACTTGATTAAAACGAAATTCTACAAAAAAATATATATAACATGTATAAAATATATATCTATTTTTTAGTTATTTTTTGAGTTACACAAATCCATAAATAATATTTAGAAATTCCCGTTCGACAGAAGAAAAGTAAAAAAAAAAAATTTTTAAAAGTGTTATGAAAACAAAAATAAACTTATCGAACATATTAGAAAACCTAACCTAGAAAAACAGACGAGAGAGAAATATCAAAAGTTTCCTTTTTTTTTTAATCTAGGTTTCACTAATTCCGAAAGATACGAAGAGAAAAATAGTAGTATTGAATAGCCGAGTTCCTTTCACTCGTCAAATGAGAAAACCATCTGAAAAGGAACTTTCCCCGTTTATGGGAAAATGGTGCAGTTGCGTTTTATAATAATCTGCGATTAGAATGGATTATTGATTAGATTTGGGATTAAAAAAAAGGTGGGGAGAGGGGGGAGGTAAACAGCGTTTTGTGGCGGATCGGGATTCATTTGAATGAGAAGTGTAACATTCCAGCTTTCAGCGCGAGCTCTACGAACATCGCAGGAATGTGGCTTCGAATGCTGACCTGCCGTCCGAAGCTGCACTCACGCATTAGTGTGGCTATATGTGTACAGCTATATTCTATAAAGCGATATTCTATAGCTATACATTCAACAATGTTATGAGTCAGAGATGAACATAGCATCCGTATCTGCGGGAGATAAGTCGCCAACTGAGACGGATCCATATCTCATTGTCACGAAAGTGATATCACGCTTATGATTAATCGACTAATAAATATTTACTTTTCGAATTAAAAATGCCAGATCAATCTTCGAGGTACTTCCTCATTCGAGAATTAAAAGGATAGTTCAGGTGGAAGAAAACTAGTTTGTACCTGATCCTTTCAAGTCGATACAACAGATGGCGCCACTCTTTTATTGTTTTCTCTCCGGTAGATAGCGCCACTGTTTTATTATTTTTCCCCGGTAGATTAACTATATGAAAGTAAATAAAAACCATTCTATTCTATTCTCCGGTAGATGGCGCCAAATTTTTCTAAAAATTTCTGTCCCATTAGTTGGCGTGAATGTTAAATTAAATTAAATATCTTTTATTTCCGAAAGATGGTACAATTTTTTAATTTTAATCTATGTTCAAGTCCAATAGATGGCGTCATGGTTTAGTAAAATTTACTCCCACCAGATAACGCAGTTTCTGTTTTCAAAACCAACAGATGGCGACACATTTTTGTAACTTTCTTACCTGTTAGAGGGCGTGATTATGTTTCTGAATTTGAACTTTATGTTCAAATGTAAAAAAATTAAAAAGATAGTGCCAAACTTTGAAGAATTTAGTTTCCTACAGATGGCGTGGTAATACAAATTGAAAATGAGAATCTTTTTCTTTTAAATGTTTCGAACAATTTTTATAACAGCAAGAATTGTTTATAAAAACAAAATTATCGTCTATTGAGTTGACATGATGAACAGAGTTAGCAATCATGCAAAAAGCCACGCTTGCTTACGGTTAATAAAAGCACCGGATGCACGTAAAGTGACTTCTCTTGTCGATGCGAATTCACTTTGCAAAAACTAAGTTTCAAATTCAAGTTCGAGCCTGACAACACAAAAATTGTCTATTTGCAAAAGTGTATAAAACCGAAATCATTCCCTTGCTCTGAACATCATTTTTATTCCATCTGAAAACAAAATTATTCAATAATATTTTTTGAACAATTTTTAAAAATAATTTTATTTATTTATTTATTTTTTTTCATTTGGATCTCTTTCTCTATTGTTCGACGCTTCATTTTGGTATATAAAACCAGCAGCAGACGAATATCGCTATTACTTATTTACAAATTTTGAATTTATAATGGGGTACCGTCCGTCTCGGAAAAGCTTTCCATTTCTTCAGCGAGGAAGTGCGCGAGGTCACTTGAAAGGATTTTACCTGCACACTCAAACTGAGTGCAAACATACGACGCTTTATACAGGAATATCAAAAGACCGCGAATAAAAACGCAGTCAACCAAAGACGCACCGTACTTTTTCTTCGTCGAGATTATATTTTCCCCCCTTTTTGTAAAAAGAAAAAAAAAGAACTGATTTTTACAAACATTTTCACGCGGTATTAAAAAAGACTATGTTCAAAAAATAATTGAAAGTTAAAAAAATTATGTACCTTCAAAAAAATTTATTTATACGAAAATGTAATTAAAAAACTTGTTAGAAAAAAATATTTCTTAAAAAAAAATTTTTTAAATATGTAAGTTTGGGAATGTTATTTGTAGGAGAATTAAAAAATGTATATAAAAAGTAACTGTAATATTTGGTGTTAAGAAAGTAAATGTTTATTAATTATCAACTTGTTTGTTTCAGTGCCAACAAAACCGTTAAACCTGACGACCCGAGTTATCACCTCGAATTCCATAGACCTAGCATGGTTGAGACCAGAAAAAGCAAACGGAGTGATCGACGGCTACCGAATTTATTACATTCATGAAAATTTCACATCCGTTGAGACGCACAGAGTCAGCGAAAATTTACAACAAAATCGTACCATTGAATTTACTCTTAACAATCTCAGTAAGTAAGAAAACCAAACTTTTCATTTACATTTTTTTCCTACCATTTTAGGTATTCAAATTCTTTTTTATTTATTTTTTACTATTACTATTATTATTATTATTATTATTATTATTATTATTATTATTATTTATTCTATTTATTATTTTTTTTGTCAGAACCTAATACAGAGTATAAGATCTGGCTAAAGGCCTATACTTGGAAAAACGAAGGCGAGCCATCAGACTTCATAACGACAAAAACGGACTCGATAGGTCCGGACGCTCCTTTGATACTCAACCTCACTTGTCAAGCGGACGATGCCATTTTTCTGCAATGGGCCAGACCCAGTTCTGGCGTGAATATCGATTATTACTATATCAACTATAAGGAGGAAAATTCTGGCGATTATAAAGAGATAGAACTGCCTACGGAAAAAGAACACTTAGAATATGCGGTATGTTCTTCAAATCTGTTTCTTTTTTTTTACATCTAATCTAAAATACATTTTCCTCGTTTTTATCTTTTCATTTGAAATCCTTTTTTGTTGCTTCATTTTTTGCAATTGTAAAATGTTGTTTATTTCATTCATCTTTCAATTTTTCAATACGAATTCATACGTATTTTTAGATATTTATTAATTTAATGGTTTATTGATTCATTGATTTATTATAAAATTTATTATTTTTAGTGAGCTATAATTTTAGGCGCCTACATTTTCAGGCTTCTAAAGTTTCAGATGCCAAATATTTAAGATTTATTATTATTATTATTTAAAACCATTATTTTGGGCTCCTTAAATTTGTGAGGCCAAAATTTTTTTGGGATATATTTTGTGGCGCCCAAATTTTTGGACGCCATAGGTTTGATATTTTCATGCATATAATTTTAATTGTCTATAATTCAGGGCGCCTCAATTTATAGGATTCTAAAATTTTAGGCGCTAAATATTTGAGATTAATAAGTTTTGGCGCCTTTAATTTTTGGGCGCCATAAATTTAAGATTTATTAATTTTGGCGCATACAATTTTGGGCGCTAAAAATGTCGTTCATTTCATCTCTATGTTTCCAATTCTTCAATCCTTATTTATGTGTTCATTTTATTTTTTATATACACATCATTATATATTTGAGACAGACCGAAAAATGAATTTGAATTTTAGTTTAAACTTTGAAGTAAAATGAATGCCGAGTTATTTTAATTAACCACATGTTTTTGCTTTTTAGATGACGATTCCAAATCTGACGTTGAACACAGTATACGAAGTAACGATTCGCGGAGCAACCCGCAGCATGATTTATCGCGACTTGAAGATCCAAGGCACAAGCACCGATACAAAAAAAGTGCTCGTGGCTCGCGACTGCGATAAAATTGCTCCCCTGATGCCGCGGAGCAGCAAGGAATTCAGTGCCGGCGTTATTGCCGGCATCGTTTGCGCCTGCTTTGCTGTTATGTTTGCCATCACTTCGTTCGTTTTGTGGAGGTATTAAATATCAAAGTATTTTTTTTTTTTTTTACCTTCAAACAAATTTGTATCTTGGAGCAACTCAAATTTACATTCCAATTTAAAATTATAATACAACATTAAGATCCAAATATCAGATTATAATTTACGATTGAAAATTTGCGATCTGACGAGTTGATTTCACCTGTTTTCTTATTTTCTTTTCTTTTTAGTTTCCTTTACGAGATAATTTTAATACTCCTTTTGTCTTTCAATCAGAATTGAAATCAATTTCACAGAGTCGAAGGAAATCATAATCTTATCTAAGAGATAAGCGATGACTCGTTGTTGAGAATCAAAATTGGTTTTTAGTTGCTCGCCACTCCTCGTTGCAAATCAAACGCCTTTTTGTTTAGTTCCTCCGGTTGCCATTTTATTTTCAATTCCGCATTAATGAACAAAAAACTTATCAGGCCATGTTTTAGGCCAATTTTCAGGAAATGTTTCCACACGGCCTATTATTTCCTGGACTATCCGCCGCGGAACGTGCCGACGCTTCAGGAATGGGAGAACAGCGAGCAGGACGGCGAGCGGACCGCCGTTTCCGTCGACAACTTTGTGCAGCACGTGGCTGCTCTGCATGCCGATGGCGATATCGGATTCAGCAAGGAGTACGAGATTATCCAAGCTGAAACTGGAGATTATACCGTCGAAAATTCGCAGTTCGCCGAGAACAAGACTAAAAATCGTTACCTCAATATCCTTGCTTGTAAGTTGATCAGCTTGCAAAATCATGTCAATTAATCTGCCCAAACGGCTTTAAATTCTAATTAAACTGTTCATTCCAATTAAAAACTTTTAATTGTTGTTTCAAACTGGTTATTGTAATGGTTTTTCAGTTGTAAGGCCAACATTGTTGAACATTGTTGGAGAATATATCTATTGACTTGTTTTACGCAGTTGTTATTAGTTTACTTTTTTGGAATTAATTTTAGTTGAATATGAAAATGATTATTGTCAATTTCAGACGATCATACTCGAGTGCAATTACTATCCTGCGGAGGAGGGCCTCCGAAGAAGGGACAGGATTACGTCAATGCTAATTACATCGACGGTTGGCAACGCGCGCGCGCGTTCATAGGTACCCAAGGGCCGTTGCCACCGACGTTCGATGGTTTCTGGAGGATGGTCTGGGAACAGCGGGTGTCCATTATTGTAATGATTACAAACTTAGTCGAACGGGGAAGAGTTAGTACCACCTCAATCACGTTCAATTTGTGTTTCATTTTGTTTATTAACTTTGTTTATTCGCGTTAGCGGTAAATTGAATAACAAAACTTTTCGATTCACTTGCAGAGAAAATGCGACATGTACTGGCCTAAGGAGGGAACAGAAACTTACGGCCACGTCCAAGTTACTCTCGCTAAGGAGGACGTTCTGGCAACTTATACTATTCGAACGCTGCATATTCGTCATTTAAAAGTCAGTAGAATTGTGAAATTTAAGTATAAAATATATAGAAATTATTGTTTATTAGATTTGTTAAATTGGGAGCCAAATAGTTGAAATACTTTTGGTGTCTGAAAATTTTGGTATATAACAAGTTTTGGGCGCCAGATATTTGGAGTTTATTAGTTAGTTTTGGGGTCAAATGTTTTAGGCACCCACAATTTTAGGTGTTGAAAATTTTAGGTGCCTAAAACTAATGAATCTCAAATTTTTGGCGCTTAAAAATTAGGGAACCAAAAGTTATAACTCCTCAAAAAGTTAGCGCCTAAATATTCGACATTCATTGGTTTTGACACTCAAAATTTCGAACGACTGAAATTTTAAGCGACTAAAATTTTTGGTACAAATAATTTTACAAATGTACAAAATATTTGGGATTTATTAGTTTTGGCGCCAAAATTTTCAACCCCTAAAATCTATAATCAATAGATTTAGAGAATTTATTATCAATTTTAATTGGAATAAAATGACTTGGAGTAAACCAAAAATGTTTTTTTTTCAGGTAAAGAAGAAGAAAAACGGAATCTAGTTTAGCCGAACGAACAGTTTTGCAGTATCACTACACCGGCTGGCCTGACCATGGCGTTCCCGATCATCCTCTGCATGTTCTTAGTTTTGTCAGAAAATCTTCAAATGCTAATCCCCCCGACGCGGGACCAATTATTGTACATTGCAGGTACAATTTTACAAAAAAAGACAAACAAACAAGAAAAAGAGACACTAAAATTAAAATTCAAATCAAACTGTTTTTTATCCAGCCAGTTTAATTTTATATTGAAATGTAAATCAAGATTACAATTGAATTGTAAATGACGAATTAGACGAACAATTAAATTGTAAATTGTGCATTACAATTTCTAATCGGCGGTACATTTTTGTATTCCAGTGCTGGAGTAGGTAGAACAGGGACATACATAGTGATAGACGCGATGCTGAAGCAGGCAAAGAGTAAGGGCGAGATTAACGTTTTCGGATTTCTCAAACACATTCGCACCCAGCGAAACTTCCTCGTGCAAACTGAGGAGCAGTACATTTTCATCCACGACGCTTTGCAGGAAGCGATTGAGAGTGGCGAGACGAATATAGAGTCCGTCCAGTTGTTGCAATATGTCCAAGACATGCTATGTGCTTCTAATAATAAAATCCATCCTTGGAACAATTTGGAGGCTCAGTACAAGGTAATTCTCAGTCTATTTCTATTTTTTCAATTGCATCGACATTGTCATCATTTCGAAATTGTGTTAATCGATTGTTTTTTTTTTCATTCCAGCTCGTGACTTCCTGGAAACCCAAAGATTTCAACTTGGTCTCAGCGACGAAACCTTGTAATGTCCCGAAAAATCGTCATATGGAAATTGTTCCCATTGAAAATTCACGGGTCCATCTGGTGCCAAAGCCTGGAATTGATGGCAGCGATTATATTAACGCCACATGGGTTTCTGGTTAGTGTTCACAATTATCAAATAATTCATAGTCGTAATATAGTTATTTTTTCATACATTATTCTGAAATTAAATGTAATCATATATAAATATGTATAAGTTACAAAAAGCTGACATAATCATATTGAATTGTAATGTTGAATTTGGTTCAAATTTTAGGATTCCACCAGAACCGTGAATTTATAATTACCCAGCATCCTTTGAAGGAAACGATTATGGAATTCTGGCAGATGTTGTGGAACCATAATGCACAGACCGTTGTTATGTTAACGCAATGCGACGAGGTAAAGAAAAACGATGAAAAGGACTGATAAAAATTGGATATCATTTTACTGACTGGAGTGAATTGATTTTGGATTGTTTGAAATCATTTTTTAGGAGTATCCAGAATTCTGGCCAGCGGAAGGAGAAGATTTAGAGTCGGAGAATTTCCGAGTGCGACTGTGCGGAGTCAAGGAGATGGTGAATGGAGTGATCATACGAGACTTGGCTGTAAGAAGTTTGCAAGACGATTACGAGCTCAGCGCCCGGATTGTCCATAGGCCTCACAACAATAATCCCAAATCATTTATTAAAGTCATACAAGACTTTCAAAGGGAATATCAAAATGGGCCTATTGTTATTATGGATAGGTAATTGTCATTGTATTTCAACCACTTTACACATCTAGCTAATCATATATATTTTACATTTCCGATCGATCTATTCTATTTTTCATGTTCAGCTACAATGAAACGTTTTATTTTTCAGGTACGGTGGTATAGAAGCTGGTCTTTTTGTCCTACTAACAACTCTGATGAAACAACTCGAGTTCGAACAGAGTGCAGACATTTATATGTACGCAAAATTATTGTACATGAAGAGGCCGGGTATTTTTAGGTCAAAGGTAAAAGAAAAACATGTATAAATTGGTTAACAAAAACTCGTTTGACTTCATGACTAATGGAAATTGATATAAATTTCAGGACGACTACGAATTGTTATATCAGTGCCTTGAGACAATGTTGACATCGAAAAGCAAAGTGGAGCCCGACCTTTATATGTCCGCGAACGGCCACGTGGCAGTTTTGCCACCGGCAACGGTGCCGGAATCGGAAGAGTGCGCTCAAGATTTTTCGACGAAGATGACGGAGTTCGTGTGCGAGAACGAGGTAAACGTGGACTTCGTGCAGGGGTACACGGTGCCGATGCTGAACGACCAATGTGCCATGTCGATGGGCGCGGAGGCCTGCAGCGAGAACCGCAGCTCGGCGGCGTACACGAGCCACCCGACGGCCACTGTCAGCATCGACATGAACGGCTGCATTATGAACGGAAACATGAGAGTACCCCCTGAGGGCATGGAGGCTACTTGTACCATTGTCCCTCAATGATGGAAGCCTATTTTCGCGTGCAGCTTTAATGAGTCTAGTCCAATGGACCACCTTTGAGAAAATGGTACACAATCATCAACTCAACTTGATACATTTGATTATTAAATTCAACATTGTTGAATTAATCATTCAATTAGTTGGGGCAATTTGCAATTCGTTAGAGCAGTTTCATTTTATTTGTTTCGTTTTCATCTTGTTGATGTAACTGATAAGTTGTAGGTTTTGTTTCGTTTAAAGTATATATTTTAATTTTTTATAATTTGTATGGTAAGGTTTGTACGTTTTGATAATTTTGTAGGAGCGATTTTGGGGTAATTTTTGATAGACTGATTAATATTTAGGCAATAGAATGAATTGTTGATACTGAGGGGACATTCTTTGATGTCTTATGAATTGAGTTTTTGAAATTTATATTCCAGACAATACAAATTCAAATAAAATTGATTTAAAAATACAATTTTTTATGGCAATTGTCAATTTTTTTGAATTTCTAGTGTTTAACTGGAAGTTTATTTTTTAATTGTCTGTTATTTTGTTACAATCTGTTTTATATCAATATTTTGTTTTTTGACTTATAAACTAAAGATTTATCTATAAGTTCCAATATTTCCAGAATTTTGCAATCCATCATAAAAATGATTACGCAAATTTTGATTAATGAAATTCTTCGGTTGTACAATTGTTTGTGATTTGTTTTTATATAATGATATTTGCTATAATTTTATATGACAAAAATTCATATACATGATTAAATAAATTTAATTAATTATTAATTGATCAATCTATATTTATATTCTATATAAATATTCAAACAAAAGAGAACAAAAAATACATCTTCATATTCATAAAAAACTAGTTTTTACGGAGTCAAATAATTATTATTAATGAAATAAAACAAAGTTGAAAGTCAACATAAATGTTTACCCTAATTACCTCTGTTTTAAATGTTGAAATTTCAATTGTATTTCAAATAACTTTTAGAATTAAAATAAATTGTATTTTTTTGATTTAAAAGAATTGAATTTAAAAATTGTGTTTCGCGTTTGAAATTGTTACTTTATGTTTCTTTATTTGAGATTTGAATTTATATTTAATATTCTTTTTATTTGCAGTGGCAAGACTAAAATTAAAATGGAGCAGCACAGCGATGAAACCCTAAAAGCCAAGAACAAAAACTTGATTGTGATATTGACATCAAGCCTGCAGTGAAAAAGAAAATGAAGATGTACCCCCTGGCATTTGTCGGTCGATCATCCTCGAAAGTCAAAAGGCATTTCCTAGTCCAGGATGATGAACAAGACCGAGGGATCTATTTGTAAAACTAGAAAAACGGGAGGCGGTTTCTTTTTGTAAATAATAAAAAAAACAGATTTACATCTAAGCGAACAAAAATCGGACCATAAACGTCTAGTTGCCAAAGAATTAGATTTAATTAATTTAAGCCGGATCAAATTACAGTTAAGAATTTGAAAAAAAAGAATACGTATTTATATCTAAGTATGTAAATGTATTTATTATCGACACATTGGTACTGCCACTTTTTCTACTCAATCTTTTCAGTACAAACTTGAGCAACGAAAATAACGTTCTCCGTTCTTTTTTATTTTGTATTAACTCTTCATTCCGCTGTTGCTCTTTCCAGCTTTTTGCGCGCTCCTTTTAGCTCATTTGTAACCGTCGGCTTTTGTACATAAACGAATTTTTTATAATTTCATAACTAAAAAGTAATTAACCGAGTTGCACAAACTTTTCAATGGGTACGAAAACGGCCTAACATATCAGTGTGAATTTGTTCCAACAATTTTATCGCCAATATTGAATTTTATGTTTTTTAACTCTCGTAGGTATATGTTATATATATTATACACAGTATATAATATATATTATATACACCTATGTAAAATAAAATTTTTTATGACGTACAACTTTCTTTTTTTAATTTTGTAACCACCCTACGAAAATATGTTGAGGTTTTTGTACGTATCCAAGGTGCTTTTTAAGACTGAACCTTTTTTATTACAAAAAAATCATTTTTTGCAAAATGTTCGAGGAACAAAATTGAGTAGAAATGTGTAAAAAAATTGCAATCGGAAAACTGATTTAAAACAAACAAAAAAAATTTTTTGAAGTAAAACCCGTCCTAAGATGATATTTGCGGTTGGAAATTTCTGAATTATGTGAAAGTTTTAAAAAAACTTGACATTCTTTTGTGGAGTCTGAGTTTCGTCGAGTGTTCGAAGGAAGATTTTATTATACAGTATAAATAAATGTAAAAAAAAAAAAAACAGAACTACATCGAGCCGATCAATCACTCCTTTTTGAATTCCAAAATAAGAAAACGTATAAACGTTACGATTGTTCGTTGAAAATACGAAATGCATATCAAAGATGGAAATTGTTTTTTGCACTAATGTTTAAAAAATTTAACAAAACACAACACTCATCAAAATTAAATGATGTTTGCCAAACTGATGGAGTGAATCGTATTTTTGTCATTCCAAAACAAAAAAAATTAATAATTATGATTGTAAATAAAGAATGTAAATATATGAAGAAAATCAATTAACTCGAAAGAATTATTTGCGATAAAGAAATGAGACAAAACAAAAAATTACTCTAGAAGGTTTAATCGAGTCTAGAAGATTTGTATTGTTGAGGGAATTAATGACTAAGTAATCCAACGTATAAATATTATAAATAAAAAGAAAAAAAACGATATACAATTGTGTTGCGACTAAAAAAGAAGAAAGCGAGAAAAAAAGAGGTAACAGACCGAAAAATGGGAAACTGAAAACGGAAAAAGAAAATGACGAAACTGAAGTAAACTAAAAATTCGTATTAATATATATTATATAAGTATAAAAAAAATGAACATGTATATTATATGTTAACGAATTTACACTCTATGCGGCTTTCAGTGTGACCACATAGAAGGAATATAGTTTGTGCATAAATTAGCTTGCTGCCATGTTGACAAATTCATTTTCACTTTTTTTGTCATTAAACGTTCCATCATTATTCCATAATTTTTTGGTACTTTTCCAATCGGACAAAAATGTAAATCTCTAAAACGAAATTTTGTACTTCTTTTTGTCGAACGAAAATTGTTTAACGAAATTAAATGTATAAAGAAAAACATTGTCAGCACGCTCTTAGCTCCTATTCGCATAAATAAATATTCAAACTCATTGTAGGTTCATACTAAGTAATTTTAAAACTTGAAAAAAAAATTGTCTCGTCTACACAAGTTCAATCGTTAGTTTTTTTGGTTGTGAAAAAAAATATAGGTAGGTGTACATGATACATTTTATGTATGAAATATATATTATATATAACATATATCATTATATATAATATACACCTACGTATATATTTATGTATATTAAAAAAACGTTTTTTATTTTTTGTATTCAACCTGCCAAGACTTGTTTTTGAAAAAATATAAAATATAAAAAATAGTCATTTCAGTTACTGTTTTTATTGTCTTTTGATATGTAATTTCTTTCTTTTTCAATTTTTGCATTGCAGCCAATAATTTTGCGATAAATATTACGACTCAATGTTGATGTAAAAAATGAAGTAACTAGTCCGTGAACAAACGAATAATTAAAATGTTTAAGGCTGTGTGTTGTTAACAATTGGGGTACGATTTATATTTAAAAGTGAGAATCCATATTTATATGAAAGAAAAAAAAACACAAACAAACAAAACGTAAAACAAAAAATCCGTCACTGTTGAAAATTTAAGGTGTAAACGTGAAAAAAATGAACGGGACAAAAGATTTTTTATAAAACAGGAGGGATCGAAAGGTTTCTCATTTTTTTACACTCGTAAAATTCGTTACTCAACATGAATCTGAACATGCGATTGAAAAAAAAAAAAAAAAAACGAGAAAGTTGCACCAAATTTTTCACAGTGAAACAAAAAATAACTAGAAAAAACACTATTTGATACAAAACTTTAAACATTCTTGAACAAAAAAAATAATAATTTTCTTTTTTTCGTTACGGAGAATGCATAAAATGAAATTCTTCTAACAATAAATCGATGTAATGAACTGTTCACACGAAATTGGTTTCTTTTATTACATCCTCCCAAATTTGTTCCTTCCAAATAAAATAAAATGAATGAAAATAAAAGTAATGTGAAAAAAAATCGAAGAAATACAAAAAGTTTCCAGCCATTTTTGTTTCCGAAAAAATTCCGTGTTGCAAAAATGTGAATAATTTTTCAGACAATTAGTTTCGTGCTTCACAAACGGTTATTTGTTTAATATTACGTGAAGATTAGTAGGTCTATATAAACTGTGAATTCGCAATGAAAATTTATCAGATTCGAGTACGCATCCTCAGTGAAACCCGAAGCAACTCAAACGAAACGACACAAAAATGTTCCGCTATTTTGCAATTTTTTCTGTTTTGGTAGCAGCTTCATTGGCAGCTCCCGTTGAAGAACCGTAAGTTTTGTTTGTTTATTCATCTTACATTTCTATTGATAGTAAAAATCCAAAATTATTTCACCATTTTTTGTCATTGTTGTTGACAGTGTCGTCATTGTCTTATCTTTCTAAATTTTGTTTGCATTTTTTTCTCTCAATTCTTTTGTTCATAATTTTGGTTTTTGTTTTGAATTTTAATATTTCTATCGTTTTCGTCACTATTTTTGACAGTAGAGATGTTTAAAATATAATATGATATATAGATAAAATATATCAATATTTATATATTTTTATGTACTGTTTGTAATTTCTTATTAAAAGAACGAAGAAACGGTTATTGTCTTTCGTCAGCGTATATTTAAAAATAAACTGTTAGAATCAGACTGGTTGACAACCTCAAAATCAACAAACTTATTTACAATAACAATGACAAAACGACATCTAAATTTGCAAAACAATAATATATATTTATATAATTAATACTTTTTAATTTGTTGATTTTATAATTTAAATTTAAAAAAATTTGTTTCAGAAATGACAAACATGTTTACATCAAATTCGAACATGTTCAAGACTTAAAAGATTTTAACGAAAACTTCTTAGACAATTACGGAAAAGGATATTCCCTGATCGAAGTTTACGTTGACCTTGGCAAGGACACGGCATACGCAGTTGTGGCCGGTTCCGAAAAGTTTGTCGAAGATGTACGAGCTTACCTGGACGACAAGAAGATCTCCTATGAAATTCGTGAGCACGACCGCAACCACTACTTCAAGGCCACCGTTGTCCACATGAGCGTGTCCTTCAAAAATGGAAAACTGGTTGAATAAATGTTTAACAATTGTATAACAAAAAACCTAACCCTACTTTGAGGTTATGTCTGAGAAATAAAGAAATATAAAGTTCAGAGAATGAAGAATTTTTTATTTACCATTCACAATCGCATAAATGAATTAAAAACTATTATTGCATCATTCGAAACACAGTGTTCTCAACAGAATATCAACAATGAGTTACATATAGTAAACAAAAAAGCGTGACCTTGTTTTGTTTACTTCTTTCGCGCTCTCGAAAATAATAACTTGTACAAAATTGGTTTGTTTATTTCTTTTGACCTTTGAACATAACTCGCACTCTCTCATCTCTCTCGCTCAAACAAATCAGTTCTCTCATCCCTCATTTTTTTAGGTTATGTAATCAATGTCAATTTGAATGACGTAAAAATGAACGTTAAAAAATTGCACATCTCCTCATTGCAAATAATGGGCTTAAGTTCTATGAATCTATGTCTATCCAAGTAAGCGCACAAACCGAAACGAACAGAGGTTAGGTGTAAAATACATATTTTACACTTAGTTATGTGTAAAAATGACTAATCATATAGCAATTAACCATATCTACTCTTGGGTTATACTATACATGGACAAGATATACGTGCAACAATTTTTTTTCCTGCGAGCATCGTCCCAAACTTCGAGGTAGAATTTTCGTGCCTCTTTTTTTTCTGTTTATTATTTTTTCCCCCAAATTTTTTTGCAGTTTGACAATTTTTTTCTCCTCGGCGGTGGTGTGAAAACGGAGAAAACTCTGCCGCCAGATGTCGCCCCGTCGAAATCCCGTTTTCTCCACTTGAGAATGAAAAAAACGCCGCCAGGTGGCGCTGGCGCAAATTTTTCTCATTCCTGATGTTGATTTCGTTCAAACGATGGAAAGGACAGTTTTTGTTTTGTTTTTTTTTTTGTCTTTTGAGAAATTTATTGTCAGTGTTGACGGAAAAAGCAGAAATCTTACGGTACCATTGTTTAACAGGCGCTATACAAATGTTGAAAAATAGTTCTTGGCGCAAAACGAGGCCAAAACATTTGTCCGGTCCAGAGCACAATTGATTCAAACCGTAAAAAAATTTTACACTTGCTCAAACATCTCACCGCTCAATTCTCCAGTCTTGGACACTCGAAACAGAAAACATAACCCTATTTACACCGTACAACTATAGGTACAAAATCCAGCAGCTATTTTTTTCACACCCACCTTTTTTTCACCTCCCTTTTTTTGACTTTTTCTTTGAAACTTCATTTTTTTATATCCGACAAAATATTTTATAGGATCTTGAATCCTTGGCCGGTAATTGTGTACTGATGAAATGCGTGTTTCGGTTATATATATTTTTCAAATTACAATTACAAATAACAAAAAAAAAAGAGTTTTCAAAAAACGTAACGGAATTAAAAGCTTTAGTAAACAACAATGACCTCGGACCTTACAAAATGACTCAAGGTCAACGAAACAAAACAATCGGCGGGAAAAAAATGTCCTTCCAAAGGGACGTTCAATTTTTTCTTAAAAAAAACGGAAAAATTAGTTCTTATAGTTTGTGTATAATACAAAAAGTTGGAACAACTTATGACAACTTTTTTTTCCCCATGTTGGTTTTTTTTTCATGCGTCATGTTTTTTTAAAATGTTTGATTTTTATAACTATGAAGCCGGGCTAAGATATGTTTGTTGAGAAAATATATCTTAGGTATATATACCTCGTATAATATATATACTTATATTTGTTTATTTTAATATTTATAATATTTATAATATTTATAAGAAACACCTAGATTCGTCGTTTACTCAACCTTGAAAGCGGAAAGAGAAGCATTACTATACGAAAAATTGTTTTTTCCTATTTGGCTCATTTGTAATAATCGTTTTTCAACTAAAATGACGTTCTTTTTTTTGTTCTTTTTAGTTTTTTTGTATTATCGTTAAATTCACCTTTGCTATTTTACACTTAACACTTAGTCAGTAACCCTAAGTTACCCTTGATCATTTTTTTGTTTGCACATTGTTTTTTTTTCATAATAAATAAACGCCTCTGAATGGCAGTTGAGTCTTCGGAAAAATTTTCTTCTAGAATTTTCTTCAGCAGCCCCGCAGCAGTTCTGGCGAGATTATTTTCGGGAAACAAACGAGTTGAGCATGTTGGCTTTTGAAATTTATGACAATGATGACTAGCGAAGCGGCACAAAGTTTTTTTTTTTTAATACTGACTACGTGGTGTTCGGTTTGGTATCACTTTTGCGACTTAATACACTCTAGTTTATTGTGCTGCGTCTTTGGCTCTACACACGTCGGCCCAACATTTTTTTCCTATCACAATATTTAGTCTACGAAGAAGAAACAATTTCAAAAGGTTACAACTTATAATCAATGAAAAAAACAAACAAAAACATAAGCTCGTATAACGGAGTTTGTTTCAAAAAGCGAAATCAAATTTGAAAAATAAAAAAAGTGCACTGAGAAAAATAAATTACACCAATTTGATATATTGAGTGGGTAAAAAGCAAATGGTCAAGATCTAACTATTTTTAATGGTACCATTTAAATTTACCATTCAAATCGTAAAATCTCAAGCCAACTTCAAAAAACATGTTAGAAAAAACATGCGAGACAATATTTGCAGATCAACGAGATATAATAATTTACAAGCCAATTTCATCTGCGATCATAAAAAACAAATTATACGGTTGCACCAACTGTTGGTTGATTTCGTGGGTAATAAAAGTATTTTTGGCATTTACTTTCTTCTTTCAGTACTTTTACCATTTGAATGGTATAACTTTGAACTATTACGATTAATTGTTTGTTTACCATTAAATATCGTGACCGTCACTATTAATAGCTACCGTTGCAATTTAGTTTTCTCAGTGAGGAAAAAAATTGCGCCCTATCGTCTAAGCCAGATGCGAATGTTTCGTTGATGAGATTTTGGTGGAAAAATCGATGAAACGAAACGCGAGTTTTTGATGTACCACTCGTAATACCCCTAGTAAAAAAAATATAATGACAATATATTACAATATAATGACAATATATGGGAAATATACGGGCAATATATGATCAATATATGATCAATATAATGGAAATATAATGCCCATACATAATCAATATAATGAGCATATAGAAAACGTATATGGTCAATATATGTGGCTTATGTTACCATATATGGTGATATATCCGTAAAGCTAAACGAAAAATTCAAATTTTTTCATTATACTGACATTATAATGGCGACATACGTTTTCTGTATGGCCATTATATTGTCATTATATAAACAATATCATAATGATCATATATGATTCATATATGGTTTTCGTATCATCATATTCTCATTATATGGCGACATACATTTTCTGTATATCCATTATATTGTCATTATATTGACAATATTATAATGGTCATATATAATTCATATATGGTTTTCGTAACATTATATTCCCATTATATGGCGACATACATTTTCTGTATATCCATTATATTGCCATTATATTGACAATATATTGCCATTATAATGATCATACATGATTCATATATGGTTACATTGTATTACCGTTATATGGCTGATATACGCCCAATATATTTTCATTATATTCCTTTTTTACTAGGGACAATGTGATTCAC
Organism: Trissolcus basalis; assembly: GCA_025266255.1. NCBI lineage: Eukaryota > Metazoa > Arthropoda > Insecta > Hymenoptera > Scelionidae > Trissolcus > Trissolcus basalis. Next base: position 316 of record JAAMPD010001405.1, on the reverse strand, counting down.
CAGAAGTGCTAGGTGCTATCCCAAATGTTTTTAAGGCTCGATCGAAATTCAAAGCGTATGTTCTGGTAGTATCACGCTATATTGCTCCCGCTCATCGTCGTCACACACTTCTTCTCGGGCGTGTTCTGGCTTTCGGAGTTGCTGCGCACCGCCTTTGGCGTCGTCGCGCTCTCGCTCGGATTGTTGTTGTTCGTCGACGTTGAGCTTCGTCTTCCGTTTGGCGACTTCACGTCAAACACCGATGTTTCCGATTCGATGTCTGATTCGATCTGAAACCTAATTTTTTCGTTTTTTTTTTTTTTTTTTTTTTTTTTTT
>JAAMPD010001404.1:0-24882 GCA_025266255.1 Trissolcus basalis | reverse complement strand
CCATTCCGACAAAACTGTTTTCACTTCTTTTATAAAGTAAATATAAAAATTAATAAAATAACTTTGTCAACTTTTATCAAAAACTTTGAGTTAATCTCGTCATGATTGTTTTGGTTTTTTGAAAAATCTGCAACTTCGTATCAGAGTTTAGATAATTTTCAAAAGAAATGTTTTATCACGTTTTTTCTATCACATAAAAATAATTTATTTTTTTTTGTCAGTTAAAAGTCAAAGGCGATCGAGCGGAAATGACATTAAGAATCTGCCGGCTCGTTTTACTGTTGTTCAATTTTGGTTTTCTATCCGCAAATCCTGTCTTGGAGAGAAACGCGAGAAGATAACTTATAAGTTGCAAGTGTCGTCAATAACGTGACATATAAGTTGTAATGCTGGTTTCTGTTTCATCAAAACCCATTTTTTTTAAGATTTTCGATCATGTGCAATTTGATAGCCGTCGTTACCCCTTTCGAAGTCGTGAACAAATTGAGTCATTTGGGAAATCGCAACAAAAATAAAACTACCATGAATTTTGCATTAAAAAAATTAAAAACCATAAATTTACAAATTTTCTAATAAAATAAAACATGTGTCTCAGTTGTTTTTCATAGCGAGCCAAGAAATTAACAGTTTTCGTAATCACCTTTTGTTCAATAAATTAATCATTAATTGATAAAAAGAAGCGGCAATCAATTTTCATTGTCTATTTTAATTAAATCAATTTTATTTTGTCTTTGTTCGTGCAAAAAATTTGCATGATTAAATTTTTTGTAATCTGCTTCATTTTTTTTTGTTTATTTTTTCAAGAGTGAATGGTATGTTTTTTTATTATTATTTTTATCTTAATATGTTATTTCTCAAGAATTTAAATGACGTAGGTCAAGCATATGTTTAATTATTGTTCTCATTTTTACAGAAAACATTGTGGCTGGATATCTTTCTTGCTGAACTTCTCTCACAACTAAAAGAAGGTCAAGATGTAAAGGATGTTCTTTCATTCTGGTAAGAACTGATAAAATAATAATAAAAGAAGGGAAATTGAAAAAGCAATTTTGATAAAGAGAAATTGATTGATGATGCTGATTGGCACGCTAAGCGATCAACAAATTACAAAATAATCATTTTGAAAATAACGTTGCAAAATTTGTTGGACTCCGCTTTCCAATTTGCGGTCTTACGTTTTCAGTTCATAGTTAAGAAGTTAAGGTTGTTAGGAAAAAATCTTGATTGTAACAGAAAAATGAACAATTTGTTATTTTTAATAATCTCTGAATTATAAGCTATTAATTTATGCGAAAATAGTTGACCAAAAACTAAATCTTTAAAATGAGCACCCATTTTGAGGTTAGAAAGTTGATTAATTCAGATTGATCAATTTATATGTATATGAAAATATAGATTTTTTTACAAAACGACATGAAAGTACATGTGGTTCTACAGAATTGAATGCTTGTTTTAAAAAATGGTAGACCCGAACACATAAAAAGATATTTCTGAGCGATTTAAGAAATTAACATTGTTTACGAAAAAATATCAATATTTTATTTAAATAATAATCAAAAATTTTGAATCTAACCCTTAACACGAAAACAATAACTTACTATTAAATTGAAATTAACTAAACGTGATTCTGAATTATTTTCATATTTGCTCGCTGAGATGACTGCTATAACAACTTTATTAAAATCTATATGTTCATGAATGTTTGAAATATCATGTTTTTTAATTTGTGAATTTCATCAATCAATTGGTATCGGCGACCCAGATTTGCACTTGGAAATCAAATAATAATTGAATCTAGATTTAATGAACGATACATTAAATGTATCAACAATCTATGAAAGAATTATCATTTGCCTCTGTTATCGTAATTGCTTAATGTCAAAATTCATAGATGAATCAAATCACTGTCTGAGAAATCGATGGTTTGCATTTTTGAAGTATGAAATCAAGAATTATTTTTACCAAGGATAAAATTGTAAAAAAGCGATAATTCGAAGTATTTTTTTTATCCACGTTCTAAAATTCAATGTCATAATTAATTTTGATTTGGAATTAAAATATGTTTCTTTGTACGCAATCTGAATGTATGTTTAAACGAAGGTTAGAAGTCAGACGTGGTTAACAGAGTATGCAATTTTTTATTATTCTATCACGATAGCTGCATTCATCTTAACAGCAATTTGGGGCAATAAATGAATTCAAAATGACTAAAGTGTTAAAGTCTACGACTAGTTCAACAAATTTGTTTCCAATTCGCAGTTTCTTGTCTTTTGTATATCAATCTTTTGTAATATAACTATAGTAAAATCTTAAAAACGTCAGAAATTTCGTTCGAAATGAACATTTCTAAAAGAGTAAAATCTTAGAATTTGAATTTTCCTTTTGACAAGTTGTAAATATCTTTAAATGCCTTAATTTCCAGATTATAAAAGTCCACAATCTATTATTGAAAATAATTTATCGTGACACAGAATATAAATAATCACTTAAACCGATAAGACGTTCGATAAGTTTCTTGAAATGAAAATGACCATATTCGAGAACGGCGTTCGGAATTCATTGGTCCAAACTAGTAATTCAAAAAGGCCATTTTCTCAGACGTAATTTGTAATTATAATTTTATAAAGTGTCTTGTTTGGAAACGTCGGTTCAAACCTTATCCTTGTTTGAGATTATTTTAATTGTTAAAAAGTGTCATATTTAAAAATATTTATACCAGAACTATCTCATTTTCTAACAATATTTTGAATCAAGATACTTTTCTATGATATTTTGAAAGACGACACTCTATATCAATAAAAACAACTGAACCGTGCACAATTGAGCCAAATATATGAATGTTTTGAAACTTTGAAAAGTCCAGTACGTTGCATCATTTCAGTTGTTTAGGGACAGGCATCTCAGCGCCCATAACTTGCCAGCTGTTGTCAGACGTGCACGATCTCTGTGCAAGACGGGACGATGGCGGCGAATTATCTTCGCTCCGAAAGTACCTACTGGAAGACCGAGGATGGTGGATCCTAGTGACGCTCCACTTGCTGGGCGTCCGAGGGATCTCCTGTGCGAAGGAACTGGTCACCCTCCTGCTGGCTCTGTACCCAGTAGCTTTCCAAGCTAACGTCGACACTGAGAAACCCAACGCCTACATCAAATTTCACTGCAACGATGATGCTGTGGATACCGTGGACATCGTCCCACATCTTAGGAAGAAAAGTCCCAAGGTTAACAACCACGGGGAGATCCAGAAGCAGAAGAGAAAAAAGATCCGCAAGCACGAGCACCGAAAAACGGTCCTCAACAAACAGAACACAGAGGTCATAAGTAGCGAGTCGGAAATTTTCAGCGATGGCTTGGATCAGGCAAGGTCACTCACTTTGAAGATCAGACTGAATCCCATGGATTTCGATTACTTCAACACCATAGTTCGCAGTGACGAAGAATCCAAACGTGAAAACAATGTGCAAAACCAGAAACTCACAGCTGCAGCTCCTGAGGACTTCCTAGATGAGAGACTGCAGGATGTGTTTTCTTCCAAAGTGAGCAGCTATGAGATGAGTCTGCTGATTATCCAACTTCTGCAAACTCTTCGAGACTATGATTCACCAACCCAACAAACTCTTGCTGTTCAAGTGCTGAAATTTTCACTCGATACCTTATGGAGTCTTCAATTTGGATGTCACTTTAGTGGTTTGGAAAATGCAGGACTTAAAGCCGCAGCTTCCAGGCTAATGCTGATCGCTTTGGAACGAGTTCTTCAAACAGACGACTCGACCACCAAAGTTATTCACAATGGACTTCTTCCAATGACCTTAAGACTTCTCGAAGACGCTTGCAGCCGACCCGTCACAGTCAAAACTTCCGAGGAGGGGACCCTCTTGCAGGAGTTCCTATTTGCGATAACCTACGGGATTGTCACGTTTCTGTACTGTCTTCTTCATCAGCGAGACACCACTGAAAGACTGAAAGATTTTCTCGAGCTGTTCCAGTTGTTCACCGAGAGCCAAGAGGGTAAACTTGTCGAGAGAACTATCCTTACCATTGTAGACCTTCCGAGTGTGAACGAGATCAAAACCGTCAATCGAGCGAAGAAGATCATTGATATGATTGGAGCCCTGATGAGCTGCATTAAAAAAGTGAGACAGAACCTCTTCCACATGAGCCGGTGCCAAAAAGCCAAACACAAAAACTGCATTTTTGGTGATTCCAACCACCATTTTGATATCTTGGGAGCTGTTTACTCTCAGCCTATGATGACTTTGATGTCAGACAAAAATTGCTGCGTGTCTTCCCTCTTTATGACACTAATTTCTCTGCTAAAGCAGTCAGAATCCTTTAATGTAGAAGTTGTCGTAAGACTTTTGAAGGTTTCTACTGCCGCAGGAACATGCTGCTGTTTTCCACCCAAGATTTTCTTATCCACTGTGGTAAACTTTCTAAAAAAAGCCAACTATCAGGCTTACGCTCCAGCAATAGCGCTGCTGGAACGGTCCCTGTATAAGGAACTGGGTGGTTTCCAAGACCAAAGCAGCTGCAGCATCTGCTGTGAAAGACCAACGAATGTTTGGGACTCGGTTGAACTCTACACTGAACTCATGCAGCTGGATGAGCCAAAACTTTGCTACATCACCATGGCCCATCTGTACAAAGTCACCCTCCAAGGTTGCTTCTTCTTGAAACAAGAGCTTCTGACAAAGGTCTTCTTCCCGACCTTCTTGAAGGCAAAATATTCTTGCCTCGATGAGAGGAACAGCACGAGCAAGTTCATGGTTCAGTCTTGCTTGTCCATAATGGCGAATCTGATTTCCAATTGTCAGATGTACGCCAAGTTCAATGAACTCGACGGGCTCAGACATGTACTTGAAATCATCTCCCAAAAGCTCTTCAGCAGAAGTGCCTACTCACTTTTAGAGATGAATGTCGTCATGGAAATTTGGACTTTGGTTCACGATAATACGAAGGCTCCTTCAGAAACAGGTGAGAATGTCAGAACAAATTATGCACTGAGAAAAATTATTTGTACTATTTGAGTGATCCTAACATTTTCAATAGTACCATTCAAGTTTACCATTTAAATCGTAGTGGATGCGCACGCATCATAGTCGATTTTTTAATCGGGCAAAACTAATTTCTAAAAGAATCATAGATATGTTGATTTTAAAAATTCAAATAGTATAGTTTTATCATTCAAATTGTACATTTTTATCATTATTTTCACAATTAAATATTTTTGTTTTTTCTTTTTGTCTTATTATTTTTTTTAAATTGATAAGTAGTTTAATTTTTTGAAATAGATGTCTTATGGCTGGTGGTTGTTAATCCAAAATTTTGTGCCTAACGTTTTCTATCAGTTTTAAGGTAATATTGACATTGAGTTTACCACTTCGGAAACGGGGGAGGTTACCGAGGAAAATATACTTTACAGAATGCAATGAATATTTGTCAAAGTATAAAAGAGAAATGAGAGAATCAAGTGATATAGTTTGTTTGTCGAAAATTGTAAATTATGTACGGGTAACATAATCACTCGATTCTCTCATTTCTCTTTCAAACCAGTTGCACAAAATTTGTTTAATTTATAATACTAATTGTTGTAAATGTGCGCGTGTACTGTTAATCTCGCGATGAATCCTTAATCAATGAGTTGAGTTATATGTCGATGTAAAAATGAAAATTCTCTACATGTGGATGAACCAATAAAATTTGACAAAATATCTCTCAATTAAAATGAAGCATCTATAGCAGTACGCACTGTCTATTGACTATCAAATTTTGAGGTTATGTAGAGGGCACTATTAGCGTCAACGGAAATAGGTTAAATACCTCTATAGTGTAGGGGAAAGTGCTCTAGTAGGGTAAAATCACAATGCCGATGATAAAAAATAAAAAAAGTTAAGAGTTTCGCGAAATATATATAAGAATAATAATATTGAGCAAAATGAAATTGATTCTTTCATTTACTCCACCCTCTCCCTCGGGAAAATTGAGAGAGAGAGAGGGGTGAGGGAGGGTAACGCTTCCGTTACGCACAGATTTTTTGACTGATCCCCAGTGTAAAGACACATCTATGTCAAAAAAAGAACATTTAGACATATCCATATTTGGGTTAACTTCTCTACAACTGAAGTCGTCAAATTTGTCTTTTCATTTTAAGATGATCCCTTCACACTTATGGGAGACAATCCAACGGTGAAAGCTTTGCTCGACTGTCTACTCTTGGAAACGAACTTACTCCTGGAAAAATTTGACGCCGACGTCATAATCCCCGCGATGAACAAGTACCTAGTGAATAGTATAGAGGATTTCAAGTCTTCCGAGATGATTACTTCAACGCCCAATCCGTCCATAGATCTTAGAGATTCGATCGAACCTCCCCCTAGACAGAATACTCATTTGGATAGCAATATAGACAAGACTGATAACTCTTTAATGTTAGCTGATAATTTTGCCGATAAACTTGATGACAAATCTCATCTCAAAGAGGGGATGGTGGAGAAACAAGAGAGCGAGAAGAGTTCCAAGATGGACAACAGGGACATCCACTTTTACGACGCCTACGTCGTTTGGAGGACCGTCGCTGGTGTGGTTCTGTGCACTCCATTATTCCGAACATTTTTACGAAAACATGAGCTGCTGAAGAAGGCCGTTCGGTTGCTCAAGACTTTGGCTGTGCACATCTTGACGGATAATATCATCGGTTGGTAACCATTCAAAATTGTTACAATCCATTCATACAAACAACATACTAAGCTTTGTTTTTCGGCTTTTCAGATTCAAGCAAATCGGCCTATAGACTGTTGGAGGCTCTTATCACGTGTTGTTTAATAATACCATCATGTGAGTATTATGCAATGGCAACATTTTTTCATTTTCAACCGACGAATGTTTATGATTTAGTTTAGTCTCTATAACACAATGTTGAACCTCCAGTTCAAATTTTTGTGCGATAACATTTTTCTTTCAATATAATCATAAACTTTGTTTTGCTAATTCTCTGTATCGTCTTTTTTTTTTTTTTTTTAGTTTTCTTTTTTTTATTTGAAATGAATTTTTTGAATGCATCAAATGTCGATATAATTATTATTCAAAATATTATTCAATTCCCAACTCATGTTCTGAACATCTGCGGATTAGCCGGCAAGGCTGCCTGTCTAATAGTTCTCCACAAGTTCTGCAGCATTGACGATATAGCTTCCGAAGAATTTGTACTGCGTTTGCTTTTTGCGAAAAAAAAAAGAAACAACGTTTTGTGATTTTATAATGATGAAACTATCCGGAGATCTTGGAACATTTTTTACAAAACATTTCCGAGTATTTTCGAGTGTTTTTGAGTGATTGTTTAATCCAGCAATGATTTGTAACAGGTGACTGTGATATCGTTGAAGAGCTGGGAGTTACATTAACAAACTTCCGAGTGAAATTTGGAAAAGGATTGCCTGCGATTATCGATGCCCTACTACGTGTTTCCATGTTGAGAACAAGCAAGGAACAGGTGATCCCACAGATCTCACAACCACGCGTGAGTACAAAAAGTGTATTGTTCTTAATTACCCACTGGATGAATTGAAAAATCGGATGAATCAAACTCGATTAACCTACTTAAATTGTTTTCAATTGTTTTATTTTTTTTTCAAATTGCAAGACAAAAATATAACATCTTGCAATTCACATTTTCATTCCTCGAATTTATCCGCAGATGTATTTCAGATATTTCTGACTCCGCACTTTCTTCCGAAGAATAAATTATACTTTCAAATGACTCACTGGTCAATTGAACGGAAAAAATGAAATTATAAACTTGTTAAGTTCTAGAACGTTGGAATGTTTTCTAATGAGAATTAATTTGGGTGAAATTGTTTGATGTTGTAGCTTCCAAATATGACCATGGATACCCTGTCGGAGTTTATGAATGATGATAGCAGCGCGGGTGAGTACGTGACCGCGGACGATGGTTACGAGGCCGACATCGAGATCCAAGGCAGAGCCTCGAGCAGTATTCAACGAAAGAAAAACAATTCAACGAGCATCACGATTGAACCGAGGGGTCATGTAAACGCACATCCAGCCTTATGTTCTCTCGCAGTCAACCTGTTGATACACTTTAGCGAACAGTAAGTGCCCCCGATAATCCGTTAAGTTTAGAGTTTCAACTGGGTAAACAAACTATATGTCTTTATTTTTCTCAGGGACATGGATAACGAGAGACTGAACATCGTGACCAATGGGTTGAAAAAAGTCGCTGATACCTGCAAGGAGAGCCCTTCCACCTGCGCCATGCTTGCTGGCTCTGGAGCAATTTCCCGACTTTTGAAGGGATTTCAAAATGTCCTAACTGACAAGGATCCCAAATACCAAGGTTCAAAAGCGTCATTCATATTTGTTTATTTTTTATTCTTAATTGATAAGAGAAATTGTAAACTCGAAGTTGAAGATTTTAAGAGGATGGCAAGTTTGAGTTCTGAATTTGGCGGGAGAACTCAAGTTTGATGAAAGTATATATCGAATTTGATGCCAGACGAATGTTTAGCCGTCGTAAAGTAATTTGAGATATAAAATGTAATTGTTGTTGTAATTATTATTAACTAATTTAAGAAAATCATACATGAGAAACTCGGTCACTAATTACGATCGTATTTTACAATTAATTTCTACGTTTTACGTCTTAAAATATTTTTCAACATACTTATAGATGTTTATATTTAACAAAAAAACGCATCAATTAACAAAAGTGTAATAATGTCGGTAATGTAGATCGACTTTGACATCCCTTCAAACTTGTATCTTCTCTAATTCAACTTGGTATTTTAAATGTTGTTTAATTTTTTTTTTAGATCTACAGCATGCAATCGTAGAGGTCTTTACGCTTTTGGCTTCACAGTCAATTTCCCCAGAAGAACTGTCGACATACTTATCTTTTTTCAAAGTACAAAATCCGCCGCTGTTGGTGTTGCTGCAGCCGCTCTATCGTCTGGTTTTGCTCGCCAACCCGCAGCCGAACTTTATTCTGTCGTTTCCCATCGGCGAGGTGACCGAACAGAAAAGCGCGCAGAATCAGAAACCGAAGCCCGAACGAACAGGGAAGGTGGGCACGGTGATTAACAATTTCAGGAAGAAGCACGTGGCAGCTGGAATTTGCAGTCCTTGGTCGGTGCACGCGACCTGTCTTCCGGTCAATTCGGAGCTGGCCTGGTCGGTGTGGCTGCACGGTTGCTCGGCTTCCATGTGGTTGCGGGTCGAACGAGGCTCGACAAATTACAACAGACTGGTGGCCACCAGTCCTTTAATGAATACTGATTACGAGAGCCTCGCAGATTGGGGCGTTTTGTCGGATAATTGGAGCAAGGAGGGTTGGTTCTCTTTGATATATTTTATTAAATTTTATTCAAACATTCTTCAAAGAGAATATCAATTTGATATTTTTTTTTTTTTACATGAATGATTTACAGTTGTTGCAGGTTCGAAAACTACCACCACTTCCTACGTCAATAGTTCATATGGTGTCTATAGGATTTGTAATCTCTAGTTCTAGAAATAGTGGCTAGATCTTAAATACAGGTACCTATAAATAGTTCTCTCATATCGTTTATATTTATTTTTTATTTAAGAAAGAGTTATACAAATGTTATAATTTTTATTATATTATATATTTATTTATTGTATTTGCAGATAAGTTGTTTTTACGGTTAACAAGACCAGATGACAAAAACAATCGCACGATCTCAGAAACTACAATATCGGGTGTACTGCCATCGGGTAGGTGGCATCATTTAGCTCTGAATGTCAAGGACACTGTGTTGAACAAACATAGTGCAACAGTTGATATTCAGATTTGGGTTGATGGATGGAGAGAAGTGAGTGCTCGGTTACCCTTCGATGGGATACTGACTAGGAAGACTGGAACGAGTTGCATCTTGTTGGGACAAGTTGGCAACAGCGAGAGTGGAGCTTGGTATTTGGGAAATTTGATGATGTTCAGGTAACAATTCAAAATAATCACTGTAACCATTGAAATCACTTTTATTTATTCTTATTTTTATTAATCGATTGAATTTTTTTAGGTGTCCAATATTTACCAAAGAAAGAGCTTTATACTTGGCAAGTCTTGGACCCAATTACACGAATCTAGCCGAGTGTATATTGAATAACGCAAAACCTGATTATGCACCACTTATTGCTTCTGGAGCTTTGAATGGAGTTCGCGAATCAAAATTAGGTATCAGATGATTTTTGTTTAATTTTTAAGATAGGACATACAACTCAGCAAAATGGTCAGAATTTTGATGTAATTTTGAATTATAAATCTACTAATACGAATGTATCTATAGGCAAATGTTTGAAAAATTTGACTATATCATACTTTGCCAAATTGTTTATGGCGATCAAAAATACACGTGGTTTAATTTTAAACAAATTTGGACTATTCACAGAAAAGGGTAATTTTGAAACTGCAAATTTCCATAAAATAATGTTGAAAGTAGTAGTAATGGAGTAATTTTTTAGACAGACATTAACAATTACAAAATTAGCCATAAAATATTGAAATTATTATAATAAATTAAATTTGAAATAAAAAAACTGTACTGTGTATTAGTGACTTTCTGTCATTAAAATTATAGAAAACAGAAAGAATAATATTTTGATTCTTCTAGCATTTTTGAATCTGTATAATTTTCTTAGTAAAATTTCAGATGAAATAATTTATTATAAACTCTCTAGAATAAATGATTAACAAAAATAAGTGAACGCTAGTTGATACATGTTGCTATTATAGGTCACTATTAGGACATTAATCTTATATTCATTTTGAAATGGTTTTGAATTAATTCGTTATAATGTTTTATCTTTTAACAGAAGGTGGAAAGTTTGATATCAACAGAAGGAAATCCTATGGCGGTACATACCTGAGACATCCTGTAGAAACTAAAGTGACTGAGAATAAGATTGATTGGGAATCAATTATGGATTCCACAAGCTCGCAGCTGTGCGAATTACAAGATAATTTGCTGCTGAACTACGAAGCGCAGAATCCTAACCTACTTCATCTTTACCCTCAAGCAGTTTCTAATCCAAGTTCGTATCATAACAAACTAACATTTTAAATTTAATCTTTAATTATAAACTGAATTTTTGAATTAGTCAACGGTTTTTACTCGATACCATGTTTCATGATTTATTTTCTTTTTCAGCAATCGTGAGATCGTTTTTCCCAAACCAACCTGGTTTCAGAGTTGCATCAGCCCCAGAACATCGAGTCTCTCAGCAACCTCCTCTGACAGTCTCCCCAATTCTTTACGTCCAATCGCAATGTCAACAATACCGAGGTTTGATTCCATCAGTCAACCTGATCGGAGGGATTCCAATATTCCTCTACCTTTTTGCAAGAGTTGTGGAGCTTCATTCGACAGAAGAAGAACAGGCTTTGGCTCTTTCTGTTGTCTTACAACTCGCTCGAAGAGATTCTGAATTGTCGAACCAGTTCACCTCAGAGGGTGGCGCCTCTCTTATTCTGAGAGTTTTGGAATCATCGAGGTGTCACGCCGGAAAGCTCATGCTCAAAGCCATTCTTGACGTCGCGTGTGATGGATCGTTGTTTACCAAGGAATCAAGTCACCAGATTCCCCAGGACTGCGAGGCTGTCATCATCGATCCGGAGTTAATCAAGGGAGCTCTCGAGGCTTGGAGAACTTGGACGAAATATGATACTTTTGACTTGTTGCTGCAAGCGCTGCTGTTGCTTCTGAGGGACCAACATTCGCAGAGGGAGTTCAATGCCACGCAACTCAACAGAATTGGAACTGTTGATACTTTACTTACACTATGCAAGGTGGTTATTTTTATTTAAGCCAGTTCCAATCAAAAGACGTTTATGTCGGAATTTCATATTTCAATCACGTGTTCTGATCAATAACACATTTGTGTTCAAACAATTGTAGAAAAATTGACCGTTTCGTTTCGGAGATATTTGTCTCAAAAATTCGATGTTTATGCATAACGTCGATTTTTTTTTATTGAACATTACTTTGGCAAAGTTTAAAAAATATTAGCCATCTAGTTTAGGCGTAATCACAATTGTGATTGGACGGTTGGGTACTATTTGATCCAAAATTTTATATTCAAAAAATATTATAGAATCGCTCAAAAACCATTAAACAAATTCTTGACATGCAAATAATTTAATATTTCAAGATTCTCCTATAGGCACAAAAGGATAGAAAATCGAAAAAATATTTGAAGGGAGAGGGATATCAAATTATTTTGGAAATGAGTCAGTTTTCAATTGTTATTGTGAAAAAAAATTCGTTATGCAATATTTTTTAATTTTACTTTGAATTTTATTATCTACATATAAAATGACACCTTTGTACAAAGAATTATGATGTTTTTTCAAAAAATGAGGATTTTAGCCATCTCATAGGAAGAGGACCCTTAAAATATTGTTTTTATATAATCAATTTGAATAATCTTTTAGTTCATTAGTTTCTGTTTTTATAATATACTTATGAAAAGGAATGTTTTTCGTAGGAACATTTTCTGTACGAAGAAGTAGGCGTCTGTTTGGAGACAACAACAGGAAATACCATAGTAGAACTTGTAAGAGCACTCATGGGAGCTCCACCAGAATTCGCTCACCTGGTTGCAATTACTGACTACTTAGTTTTGGTACACCAAGCATCAGAAACTTACGTGACCCATTCGAAACACAATATTTATTTCCTTCTGAAGCCTCTGGAAGAGAAAAAACTCAGCATAAAGACAAACTCGGCGGCCAGTGTCTGCACATCAGACGAATCTTTAGAAACTTTAGAAAATAGCAAACTGAACAAAGCATTAAAGAATGCTGAGGTAAGGCAATTTTGTTTTCAATAAGACAATAAATAATACAAATTATAAGCAGATGAGTTTATTTTCAACTGAGTATTTGTTTGTAGATTCAGAAAAGTCGTATATCCAAAAGGTCAGCACATAGTACTACATCTCAAGACACTAGTGGTGGTGAAGATTCCGGAATAGCTGCCAGTGATGGTTCAAATCAACAGACAAACGTAAATACGATTAAAAAAACTAGATAATTCGGAGTCATTACTTTTGATGATTAAAGTGTCAACTTTTTATGCGCAGTACAAAATGTTTTTGACTGATAAATTCGTTGTATCGGGACGGGTTGCATTTTGTGTGCACTTTTTTGTTACGTCAAAAACAAACATAGTAATCTGAAGCGTTTACATTTTTATCTCTGATTGAATTGTTCGGTCACTGAATCATGTACCAATGTCCACGTGCGGCAATAAAAAAATTGTTCAATCAACATCAGTATTTCTGTTTAAAAAAAGTTTATATAAAAATCAAAATTATAAAAACTGATTAACGGGGAATATACACTTGGAACGGTCGAATTCTTACCTAAATTCAAAGAGTATTAAAAATGAATGCATCTAATATTTATGACAAAATATACTGTGCTTTAAACAACTGTCAAACAATGTTTTGGGATACCTAAGCATCAATTTCTATTTTCGAATCAAGGGTTTCTTCCTTAAAGATTCTTTTTTATGTTTCATTATAATATTCAATTTGATGATAATTTTTCTAATATGTTTTGTCTTTGTTTTAGGAAAAACAATCAGTATGGTCCGACGAAAGACGAGCCTGTCAAAGTTTGGTGTGCGAAGGTTTACTTCTGCTTCTCAGAGACGCTCTACGAGTTTTGCCAGACTCACAGATATCATCAGTTCTGAAACACGTTATAAGAGGCGACATCCTTCTGGTTCTAGCAAATAATTCTGACACCAGAGTTCGAACCGCATTAATTAAAGTATGCGACACATACTCGCAAATAATCAATCGGTTTATTTATCAAACTGCAATTACAACTGATAATTTTAATTTACAGGTCATACATACATACTTGCAACGAGCAAGTGAGGAAGAAACGGCAAAATTTATCAAACAAAAGTATTTCATGCACCTCGCAAATCAAATTTCCCTGTACCCTGGGAGTGAGCCTTTGGTCACAGCTTTGGAGGGGCTGGTTTTGAGAGGACCAATGATGGCTGCTGTGCCGCCTTTATTGGCCATGATGGCAAAGACCGCTTTGGCTGATAACAATGTAGCCTCGTCCATTGTTTCATTTATCACTGATATTGGAACAAAAGTAAGCTAAAAAAAATAATCTCTGGTTAAAGTCAAATAATTGTTTTTAATGTTTCATAACTAATTTAATTGATTAATTATGATAACAATTCACAACTGTTCTGTTAAATTTTTTAATTGTTGAGCCTAACGACCACGAACGTGGAAATTCATAATAAACAAATTTAATCATGAAATTCGAAATGTTGGTAATGAACGGAAATTGATGATTGTTTTTATGAATGGCATAATCCAATTTTGATGACTTTGATGATGATGAAAAATTATGATGACTTTCTTCGTTTGCAATCGTTGGGGTGAAAAATTATGAAATTAAGCAAAGTAATTATGATTTTTTGGCATCTTAATAGTTATGTTTTACTACTTAATTTTCTGGTTTTCAGAAAATCAACGTTCTGAAAATTCTTTTGGAACAAGGTCTCATAGAATCACTCTCGCGAGCTCTTATCAACGCAGCCCACTCGGGGGGTTGCAACAATCTCTATCGTGACATTCATGTTTTACTGGTGGCAGTTGTCAGCAAACTTTTAGAATCTCCTGGCAATCATCATCTTCAAGCAGTCATTGACATCCACTTGATTTTGAACCATGTGGAGATCAGCGAAAGATCGCAGTGTGGTTCAAACAAATCTTGCGTTTACGTAGCGAGAGATGCGCAAGTTGCTCTTTTCGATGGGGAACTCGATATTCTTACTGCCAAATTAACGAATCATTCTGGCTTTAAGTTGAAGAGCACCACTTCTTATTTAGCTACTACAAATTATTTGCCATTAGGTAAGCAAATGTAAAATTTTAAAAATGATTCAATTTGAATTTGTACATTTAAATAATGTATCAACTCTAGAAGTACAAAATATTTAGAAAATGTTGAATAGATATTACAGATATACAGTATGTATTATTAAATATTACATTATCTATATTATCATATTATATATTTATTATATCAATATTAATATTGTTATATACGTCTTAAATTCCATCGCCTCTTTTAATAATGAAAGGTGGAACATGTAATTTCGCAGAATATTCTGATGTTTTTGTAACTTGATATTAATTCTATAATACGAACGGGTCTATGGGTAAATTAAAAAAAAAATTACTATTTCTAAGCTTTGGTATTTATAATAGTTTGAAATTAAATATATCGAATTCGAATTTAACAGACCCACCTTAAGTTGTTGCTTTTTATATTTTTGAATTATAATGAATCAAAGATTCCAAATTTTCATTTTGATATTATTATTTTTATTTCATCAACTTGGGTTTTTTTAAATGAAATTATCACTCTGGATATCCAAGTTTATGAAATAAAAATTTTTAATATCAGCAAAAAATGTTGAATGTTTAATCAGCTATGATTAAAAAATTGGAAAAAAAAAACAAACAAACAAACAAACAAATTTGGTTATTACCAGAAGCCACACATATTTTAAATATAATATTATATGTAACACTTTCAGAATATCTATTGAAGTTTTCTAAATTTTGTAAATATATTATTTAGTAAGCATAACATTTTTTAATGTTTTGTGCTAATGGAGAAAAAAATGTATGACTTTGAAATTGAAAACTGAATGTTCATATTGTTGGTTTTTTTTTTTTTTGTAGCTCTAACTACGTCAAGCGAACAAAGCGACCACACCTCACGCTCATCAAGTTTCGCCAGCATTCAAAACCACCTTTACACTTCAAACCGCGAACCAGGAAAATCCGAGCTGGACGAACGATTTCGAGTGGTTTTGAACCGAGCTGTAGATTTTATTACCACCAGTGCAGAAGTTACGTCAGCCAGTGAACTTCAACTTTCGAAAAGACTTTTCTACATTCTCCTTCAAGGCCTTTCCAGTCCTTTGCAAAGGAAAATATTCTGGGGTAGTGGATGGTCAATCAGATCCAAATCTACGCTACGAAAAAATACCGCCAGAATAATGCTCTGGCTCTTGGCGCCTCATCAAATCAACAGCACCAGAGTTTATGCCGTTCGATCATTAATGGAAGAACCAAAAACGAAAGATATTTTGTCAACTCTTTTGGAAGTTAGTTCTCAGGTGGAACAGAGGTTTAGTTTGTTCCTGTGGGATTTGCTTTCGAAGAGAGAAAAGATGCCGAGTGCAGAAGCGAGGGCTTGCACCGAATTCAAAGAAGCTCTAAATGCGTGGCAGTTGACGAAAAATTCAAAAAATGTTGCGAGTGAAAGTTCAGACGAGACGACGGAATTTTGGGAGGAAGAGATACTAATTTTGAGGAGAGAACTCATGAGAGAACGGGATATTTGGATAGAAAATAATCTGTCGGCGATACAAAGAATTGGAAATCGGTTTGATGGTCTGGTGAAACAGCTGACGGAAAATGCGATGATGATCACCAGAGTGGTTGTCGAGGAACAGAACAGGGAGAGGAAATCGCTTATTGATAGACTCAAACAGTCCAAGGCTATGGAAGCCAGTGCTATGGCTCGGTGGAGGGATCTCGTTAAGAGGTTGACTCACGAGATGGCTCTTTGGCACTTTCCAGAAAGTTATCCCAGAAGTTGGGAATTGGATCCTACTGAAGGACCTGGAAGGATTAGAATCAGGTAAATAAGCAGCCAATGTTTGTCTAATTTTCTGTTATAACCGAGTAAGTGAGATTTTATATTTCACAATGCTAGCAGATCAATCATTCAAAAGGGAGTTTGTGAACTCCCCCAAAAATCTGACAATATCTGAAAAGATATGTTAACACCTCCAAAACTTAAAACGTAGGTTTTATAAAGATATGTAAGCACCTCCAAAACTTAAAACGTAGGTTTGATAAAGATATGTAAACACCTAAAACTTAAAACGTAGGTTTGATAAGGATATATGTATGTATACTTTTTTAAAAAAACGTTGGTCTGTGGCTCTTTTTTTTTTTTTTATAAAAACGTAACTAGGGTTTTCAAAATCGTCGGTCTGTGGCTCTTTTGTTTTTTTTTTTTTTTTTTTTAATAAAACGAACAGGTTTTCAAAAACGTCGGTCTGGCTCTTTTTTTTTTTTTTTTTTTTATTTATATAAAAACGAACCAAGGTTTTTCAAAAAACGTCGGTAAGTGACTAAAATAAATAAATAATTTGATAAAGCTTGAAGAAGTTTCACAAACTCAAATTCAAAATATTGAATTACAAACTATTGTAAAAATATAAATAGTTTTAAATGTAAATTCAATTGTAGACGTGTTTGTATTAGTAGATTTAAAATTAATTTAAAATTACCTGAAAGTATCTGACTATTCTATAAATAATAAAATGTGACTTTTTGTTTTTTCACTCCAGAGATGTCACCTCAATTGACCAACGTTTCTTCCTGCCTAACCACCAAGAAAAGCTATCATCCTCTCTGCTACCACCCCCTCTTTCATTTCTGTTCACAACCTCCGCCCGAGACGCAACAGCAACAGCTCTAATAGAACGTCTTCACACCAGCGAGCCGATTCGCAAAATGTCAACAGTGAAAGTAGTCACACCCCGGGCAGAACTCTCAGGCGAAGCCCTAATCGGCGAGATTTATCTCTACTTCGTGCCAGAGAACCCCGAAAACATTCTCAACAGTGAGATCACCGGGGAGGGTCTCGATCTAGCAATGGCAGGCGGCACAGCGTGGCGCCTAGAAGACATCCGAGAAATCCGAAAACGACGCTACCAGTTACAAGAACGTGCACTGGAAATCTTTCTGGTCACCGGCAGAACGTATTTGTTAGCATTCGATCACTCGAAGGCTCGCGACGAGTTCACCGACGAGCTGCTCAGCTGCAACATGCCCAGGCGAATTCCAGGCGACGATCTGGACGAGGCCCTGTCGCTCTGGCGGAGCGGCCAGCTGACCAACTGGGAGTACGTCATGAGGCTAAACAAACTTGCTGGCAGATCCTACAACGACCTGATGCAGTACCCAGTATTTCCCTTCGTCCTCTCGGATTACGTGAGCGAGAAGATAGATCTGACCGACGCGAAGATTTACCGTAACTTCAAAAGACCTATGGCAGTCCAGGACAAAAACAACGAGCAGCATTATATCAACAATTACAATTATATGAAACAGGCCCAGTCGGAGGGCCTCAATCTCATAGCTTTGAATCAAGAACCTTTTCATTATGGGTCCCACTACAGCAACTCAGGAACAGTCTTACACTTTCTGGTGCGCCTCCCGCCGTTCACTAGCATGTTCCTATGTTACCAGGACGACAACTTCGACATCCCCGACAGGACCTTCCACGCTTTGGCTACGACCTGGAGGCTCACCAGCTGCGACTCTACAACTGACGTGAAGGAACTCATCCCAGAGTTTTTCTACCTTCCGGAATTTCTTCTCAATACTGAAGGATTCAATTTTGGCGTCAGACAAAACGGAAACAGGGTGGGTAATGTGGAGCTCCCGAAATGGTGTGGCGGTGACGCGAGGATTTTTATTCTCGCTCACAGAGCGGCGCTCGAATCGGATATCGTTCGACAGGTTCTTCCCTACTGGATCGATTTGGTTTTTGGCTTCAGACAAACGGGAAGCCCAGCTGTCGAGGCGATCAATGTTTTCCATCCTGCCACGTATTATGGATTTGATGTCGAACGGATTCAAGATCCTTTGGAGAGGCAGGCTTGGGAGACGATGGTCAAGACGTACGGTCAGACGCCGGCGCAGCTTTTCAAGTCGGCCCACCCATTGCCAATTCTCAACTTCGGTTCGAGTCCAGCCTCGAATTTGCCAACTGTCATTGATGGTGTTGACGGCATCAAATGGGGCAGTTATGTCGGAGCCCCAGGTAACGAGCCGGTGATCTGTTGGAAACAGAAACAGAGGGCTCCGCTGAGCTCGTTGGTTCCTTTAGTTACTGGAGATGTTTTTGGATTGCCCAAGTTTGCCACGCTGTTGATTGATTATAATCGAGAGAAGGGCAATAACATGCTGGGCAGTGCCACGGTCTTGGCAGCCGCTCTGGTTTCTTGGAATGGCACGGATAGAATTGCTAGATTGAAGTCGAAGAAAGAACAACCTCCTAGACCTCTCATCAGATCATCTGGACATGATCCGGTAATTGTTTTTATTTCTTTCGTTTTGTCGATCGTTTTTTAATTCCAAGGGAGTTATTAATTTGTGATTCTTTGGTTGTTACAGATCAGCACCATAGTGTCAGCGCCAGACTGTGGACAACTTTGGGTAGGATATGTGTCAGGAAAAATAACAGTGTATTCTTATTACATTGGATACTCGGGAAAAATTGAATTCAACGGGTCTTCGAATTCTGTATTGCTCGCTCATAATAGTCTGGTGACATCGATCGTCCTGTCGCGAGCATTCAGTATTGCAGTTTCGGGAGATCGAAATGGAAACATTGTGATATGGGATTTGAATAGGTAATTGTTTTTTTGTTCTTTTTTTTTAATAGAATATTTCATGTTTGGATAGGAAATGAATTTGTATGTGGACAGAGTAATTTAATAAGTGTTTTCCTTTCTTCACAGTTTGTCTTATGTGAGATCAATAACTTGTCCAAACAATTGTTCAGTCAATTTGCTGACCGTGAGCGAAACTTTGGGCGATATAGCTGCTGTCTATGATTGCTCTCAAAACAATCGAAATGAATCTGTGAGTCGGAGCGATTCAAGTGCTGCTTCCGAACTTCGAGTTTATACAATCAATGCTCATCCAATTGGAAGGATCACGATGAGCAGTAAAATTACAGCACTATGTTATAGTAATGCTCCAGAAGGTGTTTCTGTTAATGTGATTGCAACCGGATTGGATAATGGAATTATTCGGTAAAGAACAACGAAACTTCTTTTACATTCCTATATAGAAATACCTGAAAAGATTTCGACTTTTTTAAACAATGATAATTTTAACATTAATAGAAAACAGTGAAAGGAGAACATTTGAAAAAGTCAGAAAATTGAATTAAACAAAACTTGTAATTTATTATAAAAAATTAAATTTATGAATTTTAATAATTTTAGAAAAAAATATATCAGAAATCAGTCGAAATGTATTAGGTACATCCTCGAATTTTTATATCGAGTATATAAAAATAAGAAACCCAACGATCAAATGATTGATTTTAACTTAATTGAACAATTTTAGGTTTTGGAGCAGTTGGGATTTACGTCTGGTCCGCGAAATTGTCAGTAAACACACAACTAACAGTGCAATAATAGCAATTTCTTGGTCCCTTGATCAACATCATCTGTATGCAGCAACAGAAAACTCCACAGTTATCATTTGGGAAGGCACCAAGCGACTGAGTAACGGCACGCCGAAATTTGTCGATCTTACCTCCTTGTAAATAAGTAATAATTCATAACAATTCATTGTAACAATCTATTCTTGAAGAAAGATCATTCGAATTAATGACCGAAGAACAACGAACGAAATCAATTTTTTTGTAAATATGAACTATGAATTTTATGTGTTTAACCATTGACCATGATATAGAAGATTTGAGTGATTGTCAGTCCTCTGAGTCGTTTTACTGGGATTGTAAATTTTATATTTATTATTATTATTTGTAGTGACAGATGTTCCTAATTAAGAGTGATTTGATAAATTTAAACGTTTCGACTACGTTTCACAGGATGATTGTTAAAGATTTAATTAGATAGACTGCCAATTTGTAAAGTGATATGTTAAGACGTATTTTATAACTATTTTTCCCCCTTTTAAGAATAATATTATGATTCAAGTTATTCGAGGATTTTAGAATGCTGAAATATACAGCTTTGCTACTATATATTGGAAGCATGAATAATGAGAGTAATATATAGAAATATATTTTTAAGCATTTAAATGAAAATGTTTTTGAAAACTGAATACATGTGATTGAAATTATTTTATCACCAAGGCAAAAATTGTGATCAACGAATCGTGAAAGTATTTCGAGTGATACTCCGAAGGCGAGATTTGTAAAATTTTGTAAAGAAAACAAAAATCAAAGATAGTCAAAGTGAACAAACTATCCAAGTATTATGTTGATAAGGTACTTTTTATAAATCTAATACTCTTGTCAACTAAGATATGATGTATATTGTAAGAGCAGTTATGCATATTATTTTGTACGAACTATTATAGACTTGTCTGTGAAACATACTCTTTGCATCGTTGTAACTTTTAATTCTCAATAAATTCTTGAAACGAATGCAGGTTGTTGTTTTTTGTTCAATAATGAAAGTATTGTTTGGATGGCGTTTAGTGGAGCAACGTGTACTTTGAAAAGAACGTTTATTTTACAAGTTTACATTAAGTATAAGATGTTCCTTTTTTTATGTCATCAGAGGATCGTACAGTACAATAAAAACCGCTTATCAACGGTTAATTTTTCTTTAAATGGAAGTACAAAACTAAGCCTATATATATTATATATATATATATATATATATGTACAGATAGTCCGACGTAAACAAGCCAATGTCGATTCGAATCTAATGTGCGAATAGAGCCAGCTTGTTTTTCGCAACTCCGAATTATAAGAGCCAAAGTGAATTAATCGAGCTCCTCGAAACACAATTAAGCATTCTGGGAGCACTACAGCGAAATTCATTGCTCCATCTCAAAGCTAACAACTTTCGATGCAATCGGTTCGAACTCTATTTTTTCGTTATTTTTTTCACTATCAACCCTATATTCTTAACATTATGATAAAATTTAAATAACATAATTAAATTATAAAATTTGAAACAATGATGAAACTAAGATTAAGGCATGCACAAAGATTAGAAAGATGTTTGTATACCATAAAAGGGATATAATTTGGTTATAAAATTTGTACAAGTATGATTCTGTTCGCAAAGTAGTAAAATCGAATCGTCATGTGAATCGTCAGACGATGTTTGTCATCTTAGTGTTTTACGCTCGTATAATTATTTACAATAGTCGGTGTGGCGAAAATGCGCCACTGCGTTGTGTTTGCGACAATCATAAAATTAACGCATTCCATTTATAAAGCGAAGAATACATAATAAGAGATAATGAACACGGACACGAACTTGCATTTAATCCGAACAGAAACTATCATTTACAAATTTACAAAATTCCTAACTTTGTAATTTCAACTTCTGATTTTGTTGTTGTTCTATTTTCAATAATTGCTAGTTAAGTAATCGTTGTTAAACTGCTCCGGGAAGACCGATCAATTCCTTAAATCATGCCCGATTCTACGTACCTAATCTAATAATAAATTATTTACAATAGAACCGTTAAATAATTGTTAAGTAAGTTTCTAAAACAAAAAGACAGTTATTGCATTAGTTTCTCTTTTCCCCCAAGAAATTAAAAAATCAGCTTGAATTGTACATAAATATTGATATGTAAATTGTTGGCTGACTGAAATTGAAATGCGGTCTTCATGTACGAATTCACAGCTGCTTTTCAAAAACAAAAAAAATTATAAACAAACACAAACGAGCTTTCCTTTAACAATAATTGTAATTAACAAAAAAGAATTTAAAAAAGAAGAAAACAAAAAAATGCAAACAAATGAGAAGGTATATAAAAAGTGCTTGGTAGCGAGCTGCATCCCCGACTCGAAAGTGGGGAGTTGAGTACCAAACGCCACAGGGTTGAATTGTAAGAAACAAAAGAAAAAAAAACAAAAAAGAGAAGAGATCGGCTCGGGAGCTGGAGGAGAATTAATTTAATTGTTAATTAGAGATGAACATTTTTGAACGGCAATATGGCATTGTTGGGTACGGTGAGGTGGTCAGCCCTCGGGGATGAGCTCTGGAGTTATCACAGATACACGATAACGCACTGCTCGGATCAACACTAGCTGCTCTAGCTTGGAAGATTCGATGATCAGATCAAGACAGATCTTGCTGCGCCAGAAAAGCATCTCCCTTGACTTACTCATTACTTTCAAGCTTCTTCCATCTAAAAATAAAATACAAACATTAGAAAATATGTATATACAATTCTATAAAATTTTCCTAAGTAAAAATGATCATACATTGTCCATATATATATATATATATATAGTCAGTAGATTGACAATACATTGATTATATATGTTTGAATATTTTTCATATATGGACGGATATAATGGCAATATATATGACATCCTCTTAATTAACAAAGAATTTACAAACCGCTATTTGTTGTTTTATATAAATTAGAGATATCTTTGTGTATATACTCACATTTATAATTCATAATATATATATTTATGTAATAATAATTTTGTATACTTAATTTGTTAATGCAAGCAAAAAAATGTATATATCGTGTGAATATATGTTTTATGTGTGAACAATATATGATTATTCTTACTGGGGTGGAAATATGATTTTTGTAAAACAAATGATAATAACCAAAATGTGTTTATTGTGCCACGAAAGGTTTCCTCAAATGAAGTTCGGTGGCAGCAATGGTTTCGCCCTTGACATAATAATCAGCAGCTTCTTTTCGCCTCGTGTTGGTCTCGCCGTTAGCAATTTTGGACACGCCATTAGAAACGCCGTTGCTAGCGGATTTGAGGGCTTGGGCAGCAGACTTGGATCTCTTTTGAGCGTAACTCTGCTGATAAAATTCATTGAACAGGAAGAAGAACATGACCGCGTGGAGACCGATCCACCAAACGAAGGCCTTCGGGTAGTTGCAGTCGATGAAGAGCAGCTGGAACGCGTGGATCATAATGGCGATGAACTGCAGCATCTGGAAGGCCGTGAGGTACTTCTTCCACCAGAGGTAGGGCTGCATTCTCGGGCCCAGGGCAGAGAGCAGGTAGTACGTGTACATCACGATGTGCACGAACGTATTGAGCAAACCGAAGAAGGTCGAGTGACCACCTGCAAAAACACACCAAAATGATTAATAATTTGTATCAATTACAACCAGTTTCTTTTTTCACACAAACATCAATCGAATTTGAAATTTAAACTCATCAAATAACAGCACCAGTTTGAGTAATTTTCACTAATTGGGCTCCCTAATAAAAAAGATCATATATCTATCATACTTGAATACATTTCATCATATATGAAATATATGCACGATATATATTTAATTTTACAATATTTTTACTAAGGATTTTATATATTTAAAATATATTGCCAATATATGAAAATAAATACACAAACATTTACGATTTATAAACAAAATATGATTTGTTGAAAATAATATATTGTCAACCTATTGATAATACATGGTCTTTTTTACGAGGGGTGTAATTTAAAAACTCGATGATTTGTTAATTGATACAATTTTGAAACGTTGGTTCGAAAAAAGGAAATTGAAAGTAAAGATTGAAACTGAAACAATTTTCATATTTGTGGCATTCCACGTGTCACAACAGAGTCTACAATTTGGAATGATAAACTATCTAGTTGATATTTAATAAACAACCAAATTAGTTCCAACGTATTAATCCGATAGCGAGTTGTCAAAATGCATTCAATGACAACTAAATTAACTGATCTCAATTTTTCTATAAGCAGTTGAGCAACACTTGGGCAACGTGCGCTTTGGATATTAATTATACATACCAGGTGTGAATTTAACACCGAACCACACAGACATTGGCATGCATCCGTGATGGATCACATGAAGGGTTGACACATGATTGTTTTTCTTTCTCAGCACAAAGAATATCTGAAACGACAACGAATCACCATTCAATTTTTATTATCCATCAGTTTTTTATTCTAAACAAATATATATATATATATATATATATATATATATATTATTTTTTTCTTTCTATCTACTTAGAAACTATTTTCGTTTTGGTATTCC
>JAAMPD010001403.1:0-24850 GCA_025266255.1 Trissolcus basalis | reverse complement strand
TCATCCTAGTAAAACGAAAATATAATGACAATATATTAGCCGTATATCAGCCATATAATGGGAATATAATGTTCGAAAACCATATATGAATCATAAATGATTATTATAATGGCAATATATTGCCAATATAATGTCAATATAATGAAAAATTGAATTTTTCGTTAGTTTTACGGACATATTACCATATATGACAATATAAGCTTCATATATTGGCCATATACGTTTCTATATGCTCATTATATTGATTATGTATGGGCATTATATTTCCATTATATTGATCGTATATTGCCCCTATATTGTCATTATATTGATAATATATTGTCATTATATTGCTAATATATTGTCATTATATTTTTCTTTTTACTAGGACAGGTAGCAGTTATAGTAAAAATACTTGATGTTGGGTTGCCTGTCGATTAGTCAATACTTGAAGAAAAATCTTATGAAATTTTAACAGCAAATACACGCCTTCAAAGATGAAATTCGATTGTTGACTGTTTCTACGCCAGCAATCATAGGAAAATTCTATGAGTCTTAAAGGATTGTCACTTGCTGTACTTTAACGAATTTTAAATTTAGGAGAGACACCAAATTGTTGAACTGTCATGGCAGAAAAAACTTGATAAAATGAGGGGGAGGGGAGGGGTAGAGGTGTAATGAGACCGAACGATGAACTACAACCTGATGATCATCCGATAACAGCGATTGTCTATAGTTTAACCGGGCTGTTAAATTGCATCGACAGCAATCTCCTCCGAGGCGACAGAACTGCCACTAATCACCTCTCGGGATCATTCTTTGCCATCTCCCTCAAGCAGGCGTGCAATTCATTTTGCAAATCGCTCCGGGTGCTTTGTCGCTGATTCGCGATGGTTTCATCTGTTCCAACTTGCATGCTGGATAAGGGAAAAGGCGAGAATGAAAAAAAGATTAGAGATGGAGAAAGAGTGAGAAAAAGAAGAGGGAAGGTGAAAAAAAGTAAAGGAATCAGATAAAGAAAGAGATCATTGTAAGATGGAGAAAAAAGATTGTAGAAAGTTGGTGTAGGACTGAGATGGAATGAGGAAAAAGAAGGATGGAAATATGTAAGAGAAAGTAGATAGAGCGAGAAAGTTAGAGAGAAAAAAATTTTTTAGAAAGAGAAATATGTGTTTGAAATAGAGAGAGAGTAAGAAAGAGGAATTTATTAAAAGAGAGAGAGAAGGGAGCGATTGAGAAAATAGAAAGGGCAGAAATATATAAGAATGATTGGTTGAGGCCTGAGGTTCATGGAGCAACACATTATTATACATGCAAAGATTTATAATTTATCTTTGCTCTCAACATAGCAGTTTTTCATAACACGTTAATTTATGAGGTATCATTATAATAACCAAACAGCATTTTTTTATTTTTTTTATTTTTGCAATTACGACTTATCACATTGTTTGTAGACGATGTATTCCAAATTCAGCATATCACAGATGGAATACTATTTTATACTACTTTAACTAAAACATCAATCAGCGAGAGACCGTGTGCAAGAAAAGAGAAATCAGCAATAAAACTCAGAACCAAGAAAAACTACAGAACAAGAAATCGCGAGATTAAGATAGTCAGTACCTCAAAAGATAGTCAAAAGATAAATCAGAAAAATAGATAGAAAGAGAATGAGAAAGAAAAAAAATTATTCAACACTTTGTGTAAGTGGGTCTTTGGATATACTGGATATATATCTCATACATTTTTTTATTCGGGATTATAAATAAACGAATTAATAAAATATAGAAATATATATGAATAAATAAATATTCACACTCGGAATAAACTGAAAGACGGACAAGTACATTAAAGAAATTGAAACGAAGACAACGAGAACCATATGACCCGACACCCAAATGAATAATCAGGAACGCGTCTATATAAAAAACAATAAATAAATAAATGAATATCGCCATATCACAGATCATTCCACTTCGTCCCAGGTTTAAAATAATTTCCAAGTCGTCTCTTAAAAATATTCAAATTTGGCGCATTTCTTAATTCTGTAGGGAGACAGTTAAACAATTTAAAACTTTTATACAATAAACTTCTCTGCGCTGACTGAGTCCTAGAACGGGAATAAGATAGAGAATTTTGTAAAGTGAGAGAGAGAGGGATTGAGAAAGATTTGAAGGACAGAAAATGAGATAAAGGAAGATGGAGATGTGCATCCCCTCCGCAAGGTCGGCGGCATCCACGTGGGTACCCCGTCGTGTACGTATAGATGCGCCATCAACCCGGGTATAGCCCAGCAACCACGAAAGCGGGGTTGCAAAACTGCGTGGAGGCGTGCGCGTGCGCACTCGCAGAAGCAGTCGGCGTTCCGGCGCCAATATGTCCAAGGTGTAAACAGTAGCAGTGCACCGACCCGGACGTCTTTTGGCACGTTACGAATCGGCTTTTTTTTTGCGCCAACCGGTGCCCCACGCGCGCCGGCATGCCGAGGGACCATCAGGTGCCCGGGACCAGAGCTCGGTTCAGTTCGGTTACGCTCCCATGAGCGCCGCCCTCGGCACAAAGCCCTCTAGAGAAATCAGCCGATGCCTCTCTCTATCTGCGGCAACCCGTTTCGTCAAGATGACCTGACGCGCACTGGTGATCGTGGTGTTAGTGCACTTTGGGTTTATCGACCCCACCACGGATATGGAGCACGTTGATTGCGCGTCCATACGCGGTGCAAATGGACCCAAGTGAATGTGCGACTTTTTCTTTCGTTCTTTCTTTCTGTCTGCTTTCTTTTTATTTTTTTTCCTTCTTTCTTTTCGTCGGCCCCTTTTTCTCGGGCAATCTGGGTCGAAAGATGGTTGGCAACTTCTCTGGGATTGTATTTTGAAAATGTATCAGGTGTCCGATTCGGTTTCGTTCTCTGCTTTTGACAGAGGCTGTCGGTCGCAGCAATCGAAAAGCCCCTCTTGGACTATCGCAGCCCTGTCAACCACGGGCAATCATTTTTCATTTCTATAATCAAGTGCTCTTTTCTCGAGTCGACGGTTTGATTCATTGTCGTTTCATTGCCCCGGCTGGAAACACGATTGTGCGTAATAAAAACAGCGATGTTTCTCGCTGATGGCAATTTTATTGATCATGTCAAGGGGTTGTTCTTGTGAAAGAAAAAAAGAAAATGTCAGTTATAAAAATATGTGCACAAGGGGGTGGGCCGCCCTTTTTTCCTTTTTTTTTTTCTATAAATGTGTTTTGTGACTCTTCGTCTTTCTCTCTCTCTCTCTTGTATATATATAATTTTTTTTTTTTTGAAATGTCAAAGAAAATGTAGTACTTTTATGGGTCAGATGCTAATTACTGCATTCTAACGTCGAGTGCAAACGGGATACGAGATTGGGATTTTTTTTAATAACTACAGCTGAACGTTTCGACATTTTACGAGGACAAGATTTTTAATTCACCTTAATTAACGTCTGCTCGACATTTCGCCGCGGTTTTGGCATAATTATAACAGCTGGGATGATTACTCGCGCCCGATTCCGCATGCGGAACGCGAAACGCATTTGATCATTTTTTGTCAAAGGGGCTTAATGAATTTGATGAAAATTTTATTTCAGAAAAAAAAAGGAAACAAAGAAATAATCTACAACAGTGAAAGGGACTGTTGTAACATTGAATAAAATGTTTAATTGATCAAAGGACTGACAATTTTTATTCAGATGGTTTTTCTTCGTTGTTGTTTTTTTTTGTTTGTTTCAGGGCTCTTTTGCTCGGCCTTTTATTTCAAATGAAATTTGAAACAAACATAATGTGGTCTTGATTGGTTTTGGATTGTTTGTCGTTTTGGTTCATCGAATATGCTATAACAATCGAGCACAAAGGGAGAATCACTTGTTCGAAAATCATAATGCTGCTTCTTTCCCGGCCGGCGAAATAGTTTCATGTTTTTGTTCCGAGATATCATGTAATCAATTATATCCCATTGATATCTTTAATCAAGCAGATGAATTGCACACACACTCAAACGAATTGTTTGTCCATTGAAAATACATCGGGTTTAAAAGCTAAAAAAATAAATATTGATCATGAAATAATATATTTTTTTTGTTCAACTGATTTTTCTCGTTACTTTTTGTTTGTTTTTTTTTTTTTTTGGTTGTTCGTCAAAAGGATGTGATCTACCGGAATTAAAAATAAATAGAACATTTTTGGATGGAAAACTGCTGAAAAAGATATGAAATTATTCTCAGTTCATATTTTACTTTTAGATTTGAATTATCTGATTTGTTGAAAAGGGGTATCGGCCGCAAAAACCGGTGAAATTTAAATGAATGGATGTTCGTTAATGCGGACGGATTGAAATTGCGCCGGGAAAATATTTTCACGAAAACTTTTGATAGCACAATCGATTACGGTAATGTCATTCTATTTCGGCGCTATCGTCGAATTATGCACTATTCGAAATTAGCCCGCTCAAAGCCCATTATCGATGGCCATTAATAGCCACCGGTTTGACTTATGTGAGAAAAACATTTTCCGCCTATACGCACCGTCGGATACTGTCCTCCCTCACCCCACTGGTGCAAAAATATATGCTGGCTCTTCATTACTTGACCGAGTGCTAAACGAGTTGGTAATTCAATTTCAACTCGTCCGTCAACAAATCACGAAACATAAAAAGTATTAATCAATTCAAATCTGACGGTTTGGATATTATTTGTAAACTGCGAAAACATTTTTCGGTTAAAATTTTTTGTCAAAAAACAATGAACGGTTTGAAATAAAACGTTACGATGAATGTAAACAATAAATGTAAACAAAAAAAAATGACGTTGAGGTTAGAACGGTTTATTTTTGTTGTGCATTGGTGAACTATATGAATTTAAGGTTATGTGTTTATCGTTTTAAAATTAATCATTATGATAAATTGAGGTAGTATGAAAAGTTAGTTTGTTTACAAGAAGGAGTCAAGGTTAGGGCGATGAATAACGGTCGGTGTTTACAAAATTTGAGTTTATAGGTTCTTTGTGGATAGAAAACATTGTAACACGAAACAAAACAATGTAATTTTTATGAATTCAAACAACTCGGCTAGTTTATTTTGAAATTTTAATACAATGTTTACTATCATTTTTTATTCGGAAAAAATATTTTGATTATATTATAAAATTAGATATACTGAAATTTATAAACAAATATTTAATAAATATTACCCATATTCCCGATCTATTTTAATAATGAAAATATATTTTATTTACATTTTCAAATTATATTTTTCTTGTGAGGGGTCACAGTACGTAAATAAGATTTTTGTTCTACAGGGACAAAAATATATGCTATATTTTTCATATAAGTTGAATATATTTTTTTCGATAAAATTTATTTTTAATTTAAACCTTTAATTATCGCCTTAAAACAATAATTGTTTTTATCAAACAAAGTATATCAAGATATTTTTCTATATTCAAAAAACAACCTGTTGTATTATTATATGACCCCGATCTATTTTTGTAAATAAAACTGACTTTTCATACCGCCTTAAAACATTCAGAATTAAACGTTTAGCGAACGTTCTAGAAATGCCCTCTGAAATGTTTTTATTTTGAAACACTATATTGCAATAGCAAAACTAAAATTGATAGGCAATGAAAAAAATAACAAAAACAAAACTATATAAAAATAAACACTGTAGGAATAAAAAGGGAGCAATGTTGGACGATCATTTTTTAGATAGAAAGAATTGGACGAAAATGTATCATTTTGCTGATCGCATAACTTTGGTGGCTTGAGATGAAACGAAATTATCCACGTTGCCGCGCGCGCGTGGTCCTCCTCTCGAAAACGTTATGGCGTTTCGCTCGATATTGTAACGCAACGGCTGATAAGTTTAGTCACCGTAAAACGAAACTTTTGAACGAAAACCAATAATTTCGCGGTTCCCTCCAGTATTGCCGAGAGGTTTCTAACCTTTTTCGTATGCTCGCTTTCGACGCCCCGCCGACTCTGATTGCTTCATAATTTACGTTACTGCTAACTTCACAACCATCATCGATTCTGTCAAGGGTACTTGACTTTATCTCCTTTTATATTTTTATTTTTTTGTTTACTCTTTTTCTATCAAACGAAATTCCCAAGCTTGTTTCCAAGCCGCTTATAATGGTTGTTATAAGTTCATTGTAATTTGGCACTCTAGCTGTCGATATTCCTGTCGCCTTATCAAATTTTGTTCTCCTGACCACTGTAACTTGGCGGAAACTGCGGACAAGTTTTGAAGAGCTGGTTTATCTTAACTTTGTCCATCTTGAAATCGAGTTAGGCGAGAATTTCATTTTTTATAAACAATTGTGAATTGGAGTGTTCAAAAAGGCAATTTTTATGAAGATGCAATTTCGGATAAAAATGCGAATTTCGCAAAAATATGACTTTTGGGGAAAAAAAAGAGCCAATTTTTATGGAGATGTAATTTATAACAAATTGTTATTCTGAATGATATTCTTTTTTGTTTCGACGATGGTATTGGACTTTTGATCATTCGTTGGGTTTTCCATTTAAAAGAGTGAATTTTATTTAGTAGAAAAAAAAATTGGGTTTAAATTTTTACCACTCGCCATCAGAGGTGAATTTGCGCACTTGACGCAGATGAAATGCTGCTTCTTTATGGCGTACGAACGCACACTTTTGTTCGAAAGCTCTAAAGAATCTATTTGCTTGCTCTTCTAGTTAAATTTCGTGTTCTTTACATCAGCCGTTAATTCAAGTTAATGTTAACGGGGGCTCCTACTATTTCATCCATTTTAGTGCCTCTTAAAATTTTATCATGCAAGAGTCTTGATGCACTGTTAGTTACGAAGTTGCATCTCCTAAAGAAGCGCGTCGCTACTGGTAGAAACAAAAAATTTAAACGAAACTTAAGGTGGGATTGTCGGTACAGTACAGTAAAAATAGTGTTTTTCAAATGATAATTTTAATTAGGAGTAAAAAATATACGTGTAAATATATATTTGAATTTTATATTTTATTTATATAATATTCAGTAGAATATAATTTAAAATATATTTTTGTCCATGTCCCAGCTTAAACTTGCAATATATTTTTATTTTTCGGTTCTTCGAATTTGCCATTTCATTTTTTCATTAAAAATCAAACTCGAACCAAACTAGCTAAAAGGACAAAAGGGAAAAATTCTCTTTTGTGTGGATTAATTTTTGTGTGAGGAATTCGAACGGCAAAAAAAATGTTATATCTATATATATGAAGATACTTTTTTTCTTCTCTAAAGCTAGATAACATCAAAGTATTTCTATTTAAACATTTATGGAAGCTAATTTATTCAAGTTCGTATGTTGCACTCGAAAAAACAAATATAAAAAAAAGTTGGAGCACGCCGTCTATATTATTTATTCAACGTGAGTAATCAGAACATTTTGCATCCGACTCGAGTGATTCCTCACAGCCAGAGTTATTTCTAACTCTCCAAAAAAAAAAAGAAAGAAAAAAAATTTCAAAAAAGCTTAGGGAAAAAAATGGGAAACCGAACTGCAAAAAAAAAAACATTATTCAAATATGCTCGTCAAAAAATGCGCCGTTGAAAAAAATTGAATTGACGAATGGACGTAACATGAAATCGTACTTTCAATTCGATTTACAAGCGTAGTCAAGTTGTTCATCGCTGAGTTTTTATGCTGCCGGCTGAAATTAATTTCTCGACGTGAATGCTCGCTCGGGGCGATAATTTTTTATTCACGCGTACCGGGGAGTCATAAGATGTGCATTATCCCGGCATCAAATTATTTTTTTTATAATGTAACGCGGTAAAACGGTCGCAATGTCACACCGTGCGGTGTGACACGAAAAAAAAAAAAAAAAAAGAAATTCACAAATCTAAAAATTGGTTTAACTGGCCACAAAAATTGAGGTTGAGGTGCGACATTTTATTCTTTTGTTTTCACTGAAATAATTCCTCCACTTTTTAAATCGTTCCACTCTGTTTCTTTAAAAAAACAGAAATTGCCTTCAATTGTTGTAATTTGTCTTAATTTTTCGTTTTCCAAAATTTGTCCTGATATTTTTTCCCTTTTAGTTATAATTGTACACTTGCAACGTTTTAGCAGCGTTTTAAAAAGTTGTAATTGATTTTACATGTAAATGAAATTCCGTCGTAAGAGCAGCAGGTGCTAACCCAAGAGCATGAATATAGCGAATCTGGCGGTCTGTTCGTTACCATCCTTACATCCATTTTCCTCACAATTGCGAACAAAATATTGATTCATCATTATTCACAGCCTTTAATAGAATCTCTCGTGTTCTTTGTGCCCGGGGGATAAACCGGAATTAAATGGATATCGATTTCCCTAAATATCAACTGTATTTCAATTTAGAAGACATTATGTGCTTTTATTTCAAAACGCTATAAATCACTTATCACGAACTAAAAAAAATCAAATTGCCCCTCTTAAATTGTTCGATAGCTCTTTAGTGTGGAAGTTTTTTTTAGAACTCGCCCAGTGAAACGATTTTCTAGTTTTCAGAGATTGTTTCAAACTATTATCATTCGTTTCTTTTTTATTATTATTTTTATTTGTGTGCCAATAAACATTTCAATACAAAAACAAAACTTTTGTTTTTGTAGTTTTTTTTTTCATGTTTTTGATTCAAAGTATACAAAAAATGTGACAAAATCTGTTTGAACAAAAAATATGAAATTAAGAATGTAAAAAATTTCAAAATACTAAATATTTTTAGTTCTGCTTGACCTGGTTTTATCGTAAATTATTATATTAATCGTATGGTATTTACTTATAAAATTCCATATTGATTAATTAATTTAATTTTATCTGCACTACTAATTGAAATTCCGTTAACGTTTTGTTATTCCAATGATATGAATTTCGCTGTAAATCGTGAGCAAATAATAAAATAAGATATGAATAATGTGCATAGAAAAATGAATAAAAAAAAATAGAAAAGCGAATGAAAAAAAACAAACAAACAAAACAAAACAAATAGAGAGAAATACGCCAAATGATTCAAGCACCCTTACCGAAAATAAAAAAAACTCGACGGGCGTTCGTCACAATAATAAAAATTTGCAATAAAAAAATAATAAAAACTCATAAATGGGTTGAATGCAATAATGCTTCTTTTCTACAGTTTTTATATTATTTCTTGTATATCTAACTTGACATGAGTTTCACTATTAAAAATGTTAACCAGAAAAAGACATCAGAGGTGACTTTTTTCGTAGCAATATAAAGATACCACGAGAACAGCACGACTGAACGTGTCTACAAATAAATAACAGAAGGAAAATATTGAAAAAGAGGAAAAAACAAAGAACATCTTGTGCAGTTGCAAAATATGGAAAACGCGAGTGAAAATGTAAAAACGTTCAAAACGCAATTTGAACCTACAAACATATATTGATTTTGACTAAATTTTTGTTCAAGAAAAACAATTTTTTTTCAATTTTTTCAAAAAAAAAATTGTTTTTAGTTTGAATTTTTTGCTATTTTATTGCAATAATTATTAGTGATAATAAATTTTATTCCTTTGAAATTTCATTTATTTACCAAAAATTGGACAAATATTTGTTTTTTTAATTTTTTAAACAAGTGTTTTTGATCAAAAATGTTAAATTTCAATGAAGAACAAACAAACTCATGTGAAATTCAAATGTTTTTGGGTTGAATGGAAAAAAAATCCGCAACACATAAAATTTCTCTCCTGCTTTATTTCTCAAGATTGAATGCTAAAATTTCCTTAGGAATGATTAGAATTATATTCTCTACTGACTGTAGTCGAGACGCTTTGAAAATTAAGCCTTTTTTCTATATTTTGAAATTTTATTTCCGAAACGGGGAATGATTCCACCCCCATTGAATTTCTTGTTCCCAAAATATTTTAAATTAATTTTTTCATAATGTCCCGAACACTCGCTGACAGATCTAGGAATTCACCTCAGCTCTTCTCGCCTCCCCCCCCCTCCTCCTCCTTAAGAGATTATTAAAAATAACAAATTGTTCATTTTTGTAATAATCAATATTTTGCTGTACTAACCTGAAGTTTATATCATTATGATTTCAATCTTGAGATTTTCAATTGTTAAAACGTGAGACGTTCCATGGTGGCGAAATTATGTAAATGCATGTTTGAATCAAACTTCGGAACTTGGAATTTCTACTTGATTTTTCTTACTTGATAAAATCAAAATTGATGTTGGTACAGTGCAAATAGGAAAGCCTCCACGTTTAGGATGATTTTTATTACCCTTCGTTTTCCCGACGGTGCTGAAATAATAATTCCGAGATGAAATTGTCTTTAGCGAGTATATAAAAGTGTATATCCATCCGGCGCGGTGCATTTTCCAACTGGACTTTTTCAAACTGGCGATAAATCAGAGGCCGGGCACACGGCTTCGTTCGATACGTGTCCCATTGATTATTAACCGATGATAAACAGCGGCTGCATAACTCGGAAATTAAAGCTTTTTCACGTACTCTCTGAATCAGGACTAAAACTTTGATACCAATTCTACCCGTAGGGCAGTGTTCTATTATTACTCTCGCTGTTTCCCGATAGAAAAGTCTTTTATCATTTGACTTACAAGACATAGTAAACTTTCTCAAACTTCGCTATTTGCTGTACATCACTTTCAACAATTAATTATCAAGCTAAGACTGGGATAATTGGTTCCGACGAAAAGTCAAAATGTTCCAGACAAACTACTTTTGAATGAATTTCAAGAATTTAAACTCACTATTTATTTTATAAATAAAGTGTAAGGAAATGATTAGAAACATAAAAAAAATTCAAACAATTACGTTACATTACACCGGTGATTCTTTCGGAAATAATCTTGTTTCAAAATATTACAGAAAAGTATATCATATTTCCAAAATATATATCGCAGGAAAGTATCACGTTTCAAAATATTGTGGAAAACTGTTTTGTTTTATAAAATCATTAAAAAGTGACTCATTTCGTGTTATGAGACCGTTTTCAATAATTTGGAAACAAGTTATATCATATTTCAAAATATCGTAGAAGAGTATTATTTTTCAAAACATTGTTAAAATGTGACTTATTTTATGATATGAGACAATTTTCAACAATATTTTGAAACAAGATATCATGTTTCAAAACATGAGTCACTTGAGTCACTTGTTTAAAATATTTTGAAACAAGATACTTTTCGTAAAAACTATCAAAATATAATACATAAGTTTCACAAACATTCAATTAATTGATATATTAGTTACTTGAATATTAAAATATTTATTTTCAAAAGTATTATATTATTTTATTCCGTCTGGGTTATTGGATTAGTTTATCTTTAGAAGAGAAGATAAAAAAAATGTTTCCACCGGATGAAATGTGCCATGATAGGATATGTCGATTGTCTGGCTTGTTCTAAAACAATTGACATCCGATTAAAGGTAGTGCGCCGCGTTGCCGAACATCCAACCGTGAGTCCTCGACGCATTGGTACACATCTTTGAAAGCTTTGTTGGAGTCCAGCGCGCCATGCTCCAGGAACAACTTCGATCGCATCCTTTCATCTACTCGGCTGGTCTTCAACAAACGATATTTTTCCTCATCGCTAAAGTTGCGACAGTTGTTCTCTCTCTCACTTTTCTCTGCAGAGAAAATGTAATTTAAAAATCACTGTTTCATAAACATCTCAGATATTAAAATTTCGTAACATCTTTCTCGCTTAGGTCGATATTGTAAGACATGAAAAAAAAAGAGGAAGAAAAAAAGTTGCAAAAAAAGGGACAAAACGCTTTATTGACTTACTTCTCTGAATGCAAAATCATGGATGACAGAGCTTAATTGAAAAATTCCAAGTTCGGTTTAAGAAAGTTTCTCAATCGACGAATTGAAAAATGTCCGTAAGACGCTTAATTTCTCATCAATTTGTTAGAATTAACTTTTGAAATGCGAGCTAGTGAATTTGCAAACTAGCATCCATGAAAATTTTTCTTTGACTGAGCATAAATCAAACATTGACTAAACGCGTCTCATATGTTTTCTTTTTTACCCTCCCCCGCTGACATTCATCTATATCAATTTTTGATCAAAAGTTGGACTTTTATTTTCCATCTGATGTAATTTATGACTTTCACAGCTTACGTTGTAAAATTTCTCTTTACTTCTCAGAAAATCTGATAACGTTTTTTTTCTCTTTCCTTTTCTTATTTTTCTACATTGTCGGGACATTTTTACTTTTATTGCAAGTTGATAACAGATTTAAATACTCTATGGATCTTCTGAAAATCCTCAGATCATCTGGTGTGAGAAAGTGTGACGAAATTGAATTGTTTTCGGAATTTTGGGAGGTCTGGCGTGGTTGCATCAAATAAAAGACGCGGATCAAAAGGATAGAACAAGTCGAATCTCAAAAAAATCGAAAAGCAAAAAGTGCACGAAACAAAAGTACTGAAAATTGTTGAAAAAATAAACTCCTCCTACGGGAGGAAATTGTGAAAATTGACATAAAAATAATAATTGTAAATAAAACAAAATGCAATTAATATTTTTATTATTATATCAATATTATATTATATAATTTTATAAAACTTGAAGCATTAATAGTTGCATGTAAGACAAAATTATTTGCTCAGGTACCCCCACCCACCTGGATAGAAGGGGGGGATATTATATCCGGAGTGGGAACAAAAGTGAATATATGTATGAATCTATTCTTTAAATATATATATAAATGTATTTCATACATAGAGGACTCAATAATAATAGGATTTCCATAGTCTTCAGTTCACTTTAATACTAAATCCTCCATATATATGTGTATAATATACACATATATTTTTACGTTCAACGTCAAAACTCAGCATTTTTGCATCAGCATCTTTTTCTTCATCTAAACTTTCAATTTTTTATAGAGCCATAAGTAACCAAATTTTTCGATACACCCTACTATATACATATATATTTTCACTATTATATATGTAGTATATATGTTACCTGGGAGGTGGAAATATTATATCTAGAGCGATAGCAATAGTGAAATTAAAATTTCCCTAAAAAATAAAAAAGAATATTGATGTATACAGGAGAACATTTATTTTATTTTTGCAACTATTTATGTCGCAATGTATGTCAGAATATAAAGTATAAGTGTTTTTGTTTGCTCAGATATTTTTTCGAGACACTTTTGGATACGAGCAAATTATTGATGGAAATTTGTCAGGAATCAAAATCACGCAGACGTGAAGCTCCCGATCGTCTGCTTTAATTAACGCTGGAGTGTATATTCTTAGCCCCAAGATTGGATTGGGATTATCGTTTGCAGAAGCGAAACGTTGAGCAATTGATATTTTCATATATATTTGATTACGACGGTTTATCGATGGTTCTGGCAGATTTACATTGACTCAAACTCAGCATTTGTGTTATTCCAAAAGTGATTCATCTTTTTTCGTTCCTCTTTTTAGCTCGAGCTCGTAATCAAATTTTGATAATGTTGAACTGGGTTACGCTCTTTACAGCCCCTCTGAATCACTTCAATTTTCTCACCATCAACTTTCTCCATCGAAATTGTATAGCTCTATCAATTCATGTCGACCCATCACTTTGATGACAAAGAGTGCGCGCAAACCACAAAGGATGGTGTCGCCAAGTAATTATTCCAACCGTCGATTAATTATTTTGTGTTGACAAATTTCACGGACTGCTCCAATTAAAAATAATCGGGTTAATTGATCAATTAATTTCTTTGCCTTTTTTTCACTATTTTTTTCTTATTTGTTGTGGTTCTTTGTTTATTATTATTTTTTTTTCGTTTTTCATTTTATTTTTACCTTCACTCATTGTCGAATCGAAAAGAACAACCGGTGGCAATAATATTAGAACTTTTTTTTTTTGAAATCCAACCAAACTTCACCATCCTGATGTGCTTATCGAGCACACTTTTCAGTTTGTAACTAAGGCGAGTTGAACAGCGCTCGAAACTTTTCACCGCGCTCAAATTTTAATCGCGATTGCCGACAAAATATTTCCTCTCCGACCCTGGGTGAGCGTTCCCTGGAGAGCAGCTGAAATTAAACACTCATCATTTTTGAAATTATACGTAAACACAGCGCCGGAAAATTTATCCTGCGAGGGAGTATAAATATCGCGAGATCGACCCCCTTCAAAGTTACCACCTTTTTGACACGACTCTTCTTTCGCCGTTGCGAAGCTTGCAATTTTTTTTATTCCCTTCGCCTTCTGACAAACGAAAAGTAGTAGAATAAATTACTTAGCCGTACGAGAAAGTTGAGAAAGGAAGAATTAAGGCGCATCGC
This sequence comes from Trissolcus basalis, assembly GCA_025266255.1. NCBI lineage: Eukaryota > Metazoa > Arthropoda > Insecta > Hymenoptera > Scelionidae > Trissolcus > Trissolcus basalis. The sequence continues at coordinate 10,580 of JAAMPD010001403.1, read as the reverse complement.
GCGGTGTCTCTTAATTTCTGTGCATTTAGAGGGATCTCGAGGAGGTGGAATTTCGTGCGATCCCGCGGTAATAAGCTGCAAAAAGTATCTGGCAGATACAACGTTACGCTTCTGCCTTGGCTTGTCTTGCTTTTCGGTGAGAGGCCAAATTACGCTCACGGGCAATATTACTCGGTGTAGTTTTCCTTTCTCTCTCTTTTTTTTTTTTTTTTTTCACGTGAGCATTCAAAACCATACAGGTTTTGTCACTGAGTCGAGTCTTTGTTCACTTTCCAGTGTAGAAACACGCTCATCCGAAATTATTCTCTTTTCTCTACCATCTCCGTTGATTTTCTTCTGGCAGTCGCTGGTTCTGATTTGGAGCGCTGTTAACGATACACTTTTTCACTATTCCTCGTCCGCACAATGTACCAATGCTACCTCCTTCTTCTTCTCTTTCTTTTCCTCTTTCCTTTTTTTTTGTTTCGCTCCGGCAAATGTGTTTTCAAAAAGTCACATTTTAAATTTTCAACAGACACTTCTCCGTCCGGTTGATATCAAAACGATTCTTCCTCTTGGTTGAATAATATTTTGCCCATTGTTTTCCAAGCTAATGAACGTTAATGTCATTGTGGCTTTTCTTTAACTTTGCGTCCAACTTTTTGTATTTCGTTTTTTTTGTTTTTGTAATGTTTTTTTTTTGGCGCCGCTTTTTATTTTTATCTGTTTGATGAAAGGCATCAAAGGTCATTTGAATTTTTAATCAGCTGCAAAAACAAAATGCGTAGCTTTTGAGTTTGGTGTTTGAAATTGTAATCAAATCTGACCACTCGGATGCAAATTTTGAAATATCCAGATCTCGATTAAGCGTTATTGGATGAGTTTTGGCCACGTTATAATTACCTCCGAGTTCTATAAATATTTGATGATAAACTTGTACAACATCCGTTGTATGTTGTGTATCGTTTCATTAATAGCTGATAGCTTTATCGCGCGGGACCAACGATAGTGAGGATGAATGTCGTTTCATATTTAGATCCACTCGAATTTGATGCATTTCATTTGATTCGCCTGTGAAAGAAACTGGAAAGAAAATTTGTTACGGTCAGATGAACTTTTGATCGCAACTTTTCATTCGCGAATTGTTCGACGGGATACATTTTGTGTCAAATTACTTTTGTAGTTGTACTCTCTCTCCAGATGTCATTGCCACGCCCAGTAGCAAAAATCCATCCGGTACCTCTAGAGATTAGTTTCACGCTCTGTTCACATATTTGTCGACTTACTCGAAGCATTCGGAAAATGCATGATAACGCAATTCCTATTCAAGCAGAAAGTTGCCCAGAAGTAAAACGTTCATACGGACCAAAGAGGTCAATATTTTATGCATGACGATAAACATAATTTAACGTGCTTAAGAACCTAATAAAAGTATTATACAAAAATTGAATAGTCACAGTTACAACTTTTAAAGACCTGTACAAAATTTGCTACTTTTTTTTACTTTTTTTCAAGAAACGTTAGAATTATTTTTGATCTTGTAACTTTCACAAAAATTGAAATTCAAATCAGTCTTTTGAATTTATTATTTCAATTTGAATAATTATAATTATTTTAAAATTGTTATTCTGCTTGAATAGTCATAATTTCTACTTTCAAAAAGTCGTTTACAATTACGTGTTTGTTTTATTTCACAAATAACGCGAAAAAAAATTTTAAAAAAGACCGAAAAATGTGGATTAATTAGATTTCATTATTGATGGTTTTTATAAAAATAAATTTGTTTGAAAATATTGCAGAAAAGAATCATGTTTCAAAACATTGTAGAAAATTGTTTTGTTTCAAAATATCGTTTAGGTGGTATGAAAAGTTAGTTTGTTTACAAAAATGAATCGTGGACAGGAGATGATATAAAAAGTGTTTTTACTAAACAAAATATATCAGGATATTCTTGATTATTTTGAGATTATTCTAAAATATTTTTGTTATTAAAATTATTGTTGTATCACTTTCAGACCCCAACTTGTTTTTATTAACAAGCCTTCAAAAGTGGCTCATTTTTGGTATAAAACAGTTTTCATTAATTTTGAAACAAGATATTATATTTTAATACATTTTAAAACAGTATCATATTTCAAAATATCGTTCAAACTTCTTTCGTTTCAAAATATTGTTAAAAAGTGACTCATTTCTTGTTATGAGACCGTTTTGAAACAAAATATCATGTTTCAATCAAAACATTGTCGAAAACTGTCTCATATCAATTGTTATTTTATTCAAATAGTCATTCAATAGTCAAACTTGTACAAACTCATTCAAAACAATGTGCTTATTTTTGTTATTTTCATTCATATTCAAATTTGTCTACTATAATTTCGTTGAAACAACATTTGGACGGCAACTCTGAAAAAAGCGTAAATGCAAATTAATTTTCAATTTATAATGTCATAATTGCTAATTTTAATTACAGCAAAATTATTAACTAAATTATTAGTTTTTGTTCGATTGAATTTTGATCATTTGCAAGTTGCGCAAAATCAATTACACATTTTGCGGATTGGGTTTCATCCACATGGTGGTTCAAATTTGGTCTCATTATCTAATCAATATCTGACCCGATTTCCCGTGAAAGATGACGCGGATCGGAATTCCAAGCACGACCGGACCAAAATCTCAAATCAGAAATTACTGATCGCGCGTTTTCTGACATCAATGCGGCGCTGCGAAATAAATTGTCCACCATCGGGGCGAATATTCGTCGGACCTCTCCGCATTTCGAAATATTGCCCTCCTCCTTCAACAATCTTGTTAACATGTACGATTTCACGTTCCATTCCATTACACTCAACCGAGTTGCAAAATGTTATCGATATTATTCAGTTTGCAACAGTTTGCTTTTTTTTTTCTTCCGCTTCCCGTCGTTCTCAAGTCTCTATAGCCCGGCCGACATATCCTAAAAGCAATTTCCTTCAAGTTTCAATCAAAATGATTCGACGAAAATTTTAACTCCTTAATGGCCTTCGGTAACTGCTCTTTTACGGCCCTTCCCACTCGAAAATTGACGACCCCGGGGAAACGACAAAGTCAAAAAAATTTGCGACACGTAAACAAACATACAAATCGAATGGCTCGCAGTTATTGATTTTAACACCGACACAGTATCGTGATTCAGCGCAAAATTGTCAGCTTTATTTCCGCTTCTGTTGGGTAAACATTGGATATATCATGACTCCTCCCACCCCCGGGGTCTCAAGTGACGACAAAATTTCAGAACCCGAGCTCACAAAGAAAGGTGAAAAGTGGACTTTTTGAGACACTGCCAGTAGTGAGCAGCAGCTTTTTTTCTTCTTCTTCTCCTTTTTTTTTGGCACATTCATCTTCGTGTCCCCTATGTTCTCCTAATATGAAATTAAGATTTTGCAAGTGTAAGTTGGTAGGAACTCCACAGCGTCCATAATGCGACTGGATGGATAAAAAAAAAAGTTGAAAGTTCATAGGAAGTAAAGAGCAGTCGGATAGATCGTTGAACCTGGTGGAAATGCTTAGGGCGTGCGAGCCCCGTCATGGCGTGGTGCCCAGAACAGCCGTTTTCGTGAGCCAAGAGCTTACGCAGATGGAATATACTTTTCGCGTGGGATTCATCGCATCTAATGGATTTTGCGAAGCGGTTGGGAATGAAAAAAAAAAGAAAGAAAAGGGCAGGCCTGTACGCGAAATAGACCATCAATACGAAGCAATGAAGTTCATGCATGAAAATATAACGATGGGAACCAATTCAGTCGGGAATTTTATATCCCTTCGGTTGTATTTTTTTCTCGCGTTCCGCCCCTCTAATGGCGTCTTTAACATCTGAATCGAATCATGGCAGATAAATCTGTCCGGGGACTAATTTACCATTCAAAATATTCCATAAATTATAAGTTATCTTTATTAATACCAAGTTTTCAAATATTTTACACAGCTTTTAAAAGCTTTGGGGAAACGTTTTCCACTCTTATTTTCATATCTTAAATCTGGAGGAACGAAAAATTGTCAACTGGACGAGAAAAAAATCATTAAGTTTTTTTTAACGACGAGTCCGTTGGACAAAAATGAGAACTGAAAGTGTTTTGCAAATGTAATCTCGGCGAATTCATTAAGTCACTCCCGAAGTCTTGTTTGAACGTGAAACTTTTGATTTCTTGTCGCCCCTCTCGTTTTGGACATTACCACATCATAAAACATTGAAATTACTTAAAATTCAATGTGTAGCAAATGAAAAAAAAAGAAGAGAAAGAGAGAGAGAGAGAAAAAAAATAAGAAAAAAATGGAAAAAGAGACAAGACGGAGAAAAAACATTGTAGGAAATTGGGTTACTTGGGATGGATCTGGGTCGCGGGTACACTCCAAAGTGATCTAATTATTATAACAATTGGTGTGGTGCTTTTTGTATCGGAAATGTTTTTGAATGTTGAGAGATACAATTGCGCATTAAATCGTCTGTGGATTTCAAAAGAAAGCTTTTGAATTGCATCACTGTAATTGTGGCTGGGATAGTCAGAAGTATACTGTGATGATAGTAATTGGTTTCACAAACGATGACGCAGTAAATAATGGCCAAGGAAATTGTGTGTATGCGGTAACGCAAGAGGGCGCACCGCCAAATAGAAGAAGGCATTAGCTTTGTAACATTGACTATCAACCAATTTTACATTTTATGTTCAACCTAGGAAAGAATAAATATATGATGACATATGTATGGGTCTACATATATTTTTGTCAACATATATTTATGTCACCATATATATTTATGTCATCATATATATTGGGTTCACCATACATTTGGGTCACAATATATTTATGTCAACATATATTTTTATCAACATATATTTGTGTCACCTTATATTGGGATTACTCATATATATGTGTCACCACATATATATGTCAACATATATTTGGGTCATCAAATATTTATGTCAAACATGTATTTGTGTCACCATATATTTGTGACACCATATATTAGGTTCGTCATATATATGTGTCATCATATATTTTTGCGTCACCATGTATATGTATTATCATATATATAAATTATTACTTAGGACGACATATCAAACCGCATATCTGCATTAAAGATTTACAATCCAACATCCCTCGACCAATGATACAATAAAAATGACTAACAAATTGTGTTCAAGACGGGATAAGTTCGTATGGAACAGTTTTAAAGAGTGATAAAAATTGGGCGAACTTTGTGTCAGTAAACACGAGAGAGGCTGGATGAAAATCGTTATGCTTGGGGGATCAGATGATCCGTCCCGGATGTTACGCAGTTTGCCGCAGTGAATTGCGCTCGGTCTAGTCCGGAAGCGTGTATTTTGTCCCAACAATGTACGATTATGACTAGCATTTTCTTCGTACTATTTCAGTTCATACTTTTCAAGCTGCCGTGCAGCTTTTTATTCGATCTCCTTATCGTATTCATTGCCACGCACGGTCTCTTCGCATCTTGAATTTTAACTTGCCATTCACGTTCCAAGATGTGACAAACATTTTTTTACAATCTACTTTCGGAATGACAAATTTCAACTAAACCATCACTACTCTGACAAAATAAAAAAGAAAAAAATGAATCAAATCAATTTTCTAAATTGAATCATTTTTTTCGATCAATTATTTTTTAATTGAATCTTGTTTTTTTTTTATTAAATTATTTTTGTTATATTAAATCAATTTTTGAGATTGAAAACAAAATGTTTGATTCCAATCAATAACAACAGTTTTATTTTGCTTACTATATTTATTACCTTTTAAAGCAAAAATTACACTGATAGAAAAAAACTTGATTCAATTTTTTAGTGGCAAAATTCATTCGCGAGAAACAAACATAATTTTTCATCGTTTTGTTTTTATATATTAGTAAGAATAGGATAACGAACAATCAAACAAACAATGGACGTTCGTTCACCGGACTCAATTATTTTCAGGAAATCCCCGGGAAGCTACACGTAGCCCCGAGATTCAGCAGATATTATCAAAATGAAAAAGGTACCCGCAAAATGAAATCAAAAGTTCATCAAGTATAGATATTTATGACGCAAAAACGTTTGACACCGAGGCACATCTCAATTTTCTGCTTTGGCAATTCTTCATCGATTGTTTTGCAATTAGATTTGTACATTTGCCCGAGCGCTCAATTATTGGACAATTTTTTGTCATGTTTTGGTTGACAGGATTGACTCAATTGGAATTCACTTCCCCCTCTTTCCTCTTTAGGTTGAATTTGTTTTCACGCCCAAGTAATAATGCCAGGGTGTATTTTCAAAAAAAAAAAGTTACAAGTGACTTCGGAAGGACACTGATAAAACAATCAGAATGTTTTTTTAAATCTAATAAATTTTAATTAAATTAAATAAGTTTTATAGGAATAATAACCTAACAAATATTTATTAGCTTCATATTCAAATAAATTTTTCTCTGAGTGTATACCTTGAAACATGGATATGTCTGTGAACTTGTAAAGGCATCATATATGCAAAATATATAAGAATAATATTAAACAAAAAAAATTTTTTTTCTCATGTTAACAAAAAATGTTTACTTCAATTCTAATCACATTACTCAGTTCCAATTTCACGCGTGCTCTGTAAGTGTCGTCAAGGCTAACTGAGGCGTCCCTCGTTCTCGCAACGATCCCTGACCGTTCAATTCACCTTTAGTCCATTCCAGCGGAACGGACCAATCGCAACAACTCACATTCCTTTACACCCTCTTTCAGGGCGCATTATAGTTTTCCTTTATTGATTCTGAATGATGTTCTCGAAAGTCAAACAGTGCTTTATAATCACACTCATGACCCTCCTACATGCAATCACCATTTGTCAGCCCAACTTCACAACCTGCCTTATTATGAGCGCAGGCACAGCTTGCGCCCGGAACTAAATTACAGCCAAACAAATTATTGCAGTATTGTCGCGAGACTCGTCGGGCTTTTGTTTAGTTTCTAATTGATTATGGTGCGAAAGTCACGTACAAGTGTGTCACCCTAGACAGTCGTTTTTAGCTCATTCCACTCTTTGAGAACTGGGTCGTTAGACGATGAATTAGTAACGTGTATAAATTTCGTTATGACACCAAACTGCACTAAATACTCGGTCTCTCTTCGGTGTGTTGCAATTCGCCGGATTCCAGAAAGGGCTCATTCTTCACTCCAAAGTGAAAGAACAAACTTGGCAGAGCTTCCTTTTATTTTTTTTTTTCAGGGGGTCTCTCTCCCCAGATGGAAAGTTTCTTCTGAAAACTCGCGACAAGATCTTGGCACAACGCACACTTGAAAACTTTTCAATTTCGCGGATCGTATTTCTCGCCGCCAAAAGCCTGTTCGTCCTCCCCCAAGACTCTTTGATCATTTGGGCACGATAAAAATTACATCCGCCACCTTGCTGTTTGATCGGAATTCTAAACGCGTACGCTGATCGATAGATCAGTGGCTGGTACACCAAGTCGGGCTCTGCTTGACTTTTACTTCGACGATATGAACATGCCGAATAGCTTCCACAGTCTCAAAGAGTCCCCAATGCAAATATCAAACCAAACCCGTATCCGGTCAAAGGTAACTCCGGACTCCAAGTCGGGCTACCAATTTGGCAGTGTTGCTTCTGTTTGTTTGCCCGAGCCAACATCAGTCGTCGCGTTTATAAATCAACCGATTACGTGTACAGGTTGGCCCCTTCAAGTTTCTTCCCACGTTGTGTTCTTCGAGTTTTGCTAAAAAGATCCTATCGGTTGATGGTCAATATTTGTTTTGGTCTTTGAATCTTAAAAATCTAAGTTGCTAAGCTTTAATTTTTTTAGATCAACAGTTATACTAAACTTAACAGCATGTTTATTTATGTGCTGTGATTCATTGAAATCTCTTATTTTATTCTGCATCTCGATGCTTATTGGTTCACACTTTTTGATAATCAGGAAGCTCTATTAGTTAAATCTGTGATATTCTTGTTTGACCACTTAAAAAAAGCGTTTTAGTTTATTTGACGTCTCATGCAATGTGTTCAATTTAAATGTTTGAACTGTGTCCGGACACAGGGAGAAAAATATATGCGGAAATATATTTCAAATTTATATTTTTTATATAAATTAAATATATTTTTTCGATAAAATATATATTTATTTTATATATCATTTATCTAACTTATTGTCGCTTTATAAATGATTTATAAATCACGTATATGTAAAATATACACGAATATATTTTAAATATATAAAATATATGTAAAATATATTTCAAAATATATTTTTGTCCGTGTGGGCCTGCAAAAAAGTTATGTGTGACGTCTAGGGCCCAGATTTCCTCTGATACCAAAAATTGGTTAGACAGTTGTAATGGGATTTTGATTTCGATATAAACAAAGTCCTTAACTTCGTGACAGCAAATTTTACACATCACCTTATGGATTAGACATTATGGGTTAGCTCGTGGTTAACATCCTTGTAGCCAACCCTTGGTCGCACTAGATTCACATTTTTAAAATACCCCTGTGTCATTAGTTGGGATCACTGTGAAAAACCCCTATGAAGTGCGAGCCTGTAAAAGGAAACGTTAAGGGAATATATGATTGCAAATTGAAATCTAAGTTGAATTGAAATTTGGAGAGCTTTCCTGTTTTTATTCTTTTATTTAATTGAAACTGACTGTGATAATAAATTCGCTGGATCTAAATGTTAACTTGCCAACAGTATCCTATTTCGCGCTTAAGACTTTAGCTTCAATGGCAACCTAATCCCTGTCAGCGTTTCAGCTATTTATTGAAACAATATCAGCTGCTGCTAACTTGTTCTTTTTTCTTTTCCTTTTCATTGCATAATATACCTTGAACAACTCTTGAAGATACTCTGCCATATATTTCGTGTGATGTACTTCAATAGTAATAAAAAGGGGGACTTTGATGATGATAGAGTCTGATATTTTCAAATAACCTCGTGTACGTATCCGAGCGCGAAGTAGATTCGGGATAAACTTCCCGGATTGAGGCAAGAGCGTTTCAAAATACTGTCCCAGAGCGGCGGCAAGATTACCGAGTGTTCTGCTTCAATTTAAAAATATAGTACGTCGGACGGAACTGGCGGATAAATTTGTCGGAAGGAAATCTGAGTGATTATGTGGGTCGCCGCGAGTGCTGAATGCACAATACGGGTGTCTGTGGAGATCTCGTTTGTCGATGAGGGCGGCTTAAAAGCATCCGAACCAAGCTCGATCAAAAGACCAACCCTTCGATCACGGATTTAATGCGATGTGAAGCTCGTCATGAACTACCCTGCGACCAGGAACCCGTATGGCTCCAGGTCGCCGGGATGCTGTTACCATTCATGGAATCCTCAAGTGTACCCGCCGTGCAGGGTGTGTTTGAGGCCTGTGCTAAGTGTGCAGCAGTGCGCAGTGCGAGGCGCCTATGTCTCGTCCCTGGTCAACACCCCGGTGCAGGGCTCGAGGGCTCGCTCAGCCGGCCCTTCCACCCCCAGGATACACGATGCAAGACACCCGCACCCGCACTACTACTACACGCACCCGTTGCCCAGCTCGTCCAATCATTATTTGAACAAATCGTCTTCCACCGCGACGCGCCTCGAGTCCCCCGGCGGATCCTTGGGCAAACAATCGCCCGGAGCCCGCCGGCCCCGGCCGCCCGGCCTGGACCAGCCGAACCGTTGGATCGGCGAGGAAACCAAACGATCATTGCCACAGCACGTTTATAAATACTACCACGCACAAAACAAGGAGTACCGCAGGAGACAGCTCAAGGTAACACACAATGGTCATGACATAACCGTCAATTTTGGTTGGTAGAGAGCTTCCACTTCAAATAATAATTAATTCAATTATAGTCCGAATGTACTTCAAATGGATATTGTTTGTTGACATATTTAACTTGTTATGTGTATAGCTTATCCCTCTCCTTCATGTTTCGATAAATACCGCAGAGTTGACAGTGACAATAGAATAACGTGGTCGCCTAACCTAAAAATTATACAAGCGCCAAATATGTCTAGACTTTCTCTCTTGGGCGAAAATATAGTCGTGGGAAATATTTAATAAGTATTACTTGTGTTACTAGACTACGTAAATTTTGTATACAAAAAATAATTGATATGATAATTTGGAATTTATTAGTAGGTGAACTGGTAGATTACAAAGAAGAAAAAACTGGATTGATAAAAACAATATGGCGTGAGAGTCAATGATAAAAACAAGGGAGTAGATGGCGCGCAGTTTGAGCTGTTTACTTGAAATAAAAAAATACAAACATCCAATAAAATATATTTCAGTCATATTTTTAAATTATATAAACTGAAATTAAAAACAGATATATAATAAATATTGCCAAAAAAATATTTTATAGACCAAAATACATATTATTTATATTGTGAAAATATCATAAGGGTTATGGTATCTTGTTTTTGTTTATCTTTGTTATTGACATGTTTGCAGAACATACCCACAGGGATAAAAATATATGCGGAAATATATTTCAAATTTATATTTTTTATATAAATTAAATATATTTTTTCGATAAAATATATATTTATTTTATATATCATTTATCTAACTTATTGCCGCTTTA
>JAAMPD010001402.1:0-24866 GCA_025266255.1 Trissolcus basalis | reverse complement strand
CAAGTGAATGCTAATATATGTTTATAGATATGTTTTTTCTAAGTTAAGTAAGATATTTTTTCTTACGAGAAAAAAAATGTTGGCAGTTCGCAGGGATGCCAACATGTTTTCTTTTTGAGTGAAGAAAATATATGTATTTGTGACAAAATTATTTCTTTACCAGTTTTTCCTCGGATAAAGTATGATAAAATTCAAGGTAAGTTAGAAACAATACAAACTAAAAATTCATCACTTATATAAATATTTTTTTCTATACACATGCCATCAAAAGTTAACAAAAATTTTTTACACAGCTTTTCCAGCAAGTTATCTGAAAGTTTATTCCCTATACTGAGACAATATTTTGACCTCGTACCAAAAATAGAAGAAAGAAGTATTAAAAAGTGATATGAAAAAAAATTAAGCAATACTTTTAATTTCATTGTATTTTTTCACTATGAACCCTAAAATTCAGCACTTCGTCACTGGCTTATACATTTCAATACACAATGAGTGCGCACGTCTATTTGTATTGAGTTCTTTTTAATTGTTCAAAGTAAGTATTTTTTTATCTTATACTTTTAAATGGCAATATGAGACTGTATAACTTGTCTCAAGTTTAGAATATCATGCTTTTTTAAAGCACCATTTTGCGCTTCAATTAAAACACATCGTATAGATTTCTGAAATAATAATGAGATACAAATTGTAGGTTTTCACACTGCTACTTTTATTATACTTCACGTTCATCATTATTTTTGAAAATGTTTTGCTTGCCAGTTGATGTGTGAACATGTAATCGAGAAAGTATATTGAGTGCCTAAGAGCCGTCGGTGACAAAAATATTTTTTATATTTTCAAAATTATTAAATAACATTTTAGATGAATCGTTTTTTAAATTATAATATGATTCCTGAATAGATAAACAGAGAAATGAAAATGCTGAAATTAACGGATACGAAATCAGATTTACTTTTACAAAACTCATATTACTTTAGTCAATGTAAATTACTCAAATACTCTTTAATGCTAACTGGCGCGTGGCCATTTATGAAAAAACGCATCAGAAATTTCTTACATGCCTATCAATTAATTATGATGTCCGTCCTGTTTGTAGGACAGGTAATGAAAATCGAATACTTTTATTTTAATTAATTATTGACGAAGAGTGCAACTATAACGATTATTTAGTTGAAGTACTTGTATCAACACCGAAATAATACCAATGAGTTATGTTTGAATGCTTTATGGTTGTCTCTCACATCTTGCGTGATTGGACTGGTTTTACACAATATGCTTTTTAACGATTACGTAAGTTAATCTAAAAATTTCGCTCTGACAGATTATTAACCCAGTAACAAATAATTATATATCAAAAAATGTTAAAGGTTTTTGCCATGTTACGAGCGGTAGTTTCTGTATATGAAATTGCAAAATCGGACAAAAAATATTTTCTTACGATGATACCTTTGTCCATGATCCGAAAAATAATAGCTGGTGATGACTATTTGGACGAATCAAACTACAACCTTAATAAAGATTCGTTTAAATTACAGGTTTTTACGTCTTTTTATGCATTTCGTCTGTCGTGGGACCCATATTGCTTGGTATGTTAAGATGTGATATGAAATCACCCGATCGATTTCAGTGTATGAAAAAATATTCTATTTTCAAAACAACATTCTCGTATAAAATCTATTTAATCAGTTTCACGAGTAGTGTTATTTTCTGTACTTTGAATATTTACCATTTTTACGATTCAGTTGCGAATATGTTGGTAGTTGTGATAACTGCAAAACTGACATTTGCGTAAGATGATTTTATTTTTGCTTGACATATTTTAGTTTCATTTCCAGACAATTAAATAAATTGTCTTGCCGATTTACGAATTATTACAAAAAAAATTATTTACAATTCATTACCATTTACATTAAATTATTTAATAGAAATATTATATCTAATATAAAATATGAAACACATGATAAAAGTATAGCTAAGAACTCTGATTATGTTAACTTGAAGAGTACAACCTTAAGAATTTTGAAGCGACATCAAGACGTTATAGGGTGACTTTTGTTTATTATATCAGCTGCCATAATTATAAAAATATTACATATAATTCTTTTTCAACTAGCATGATAGACTTGGCGAATGATGGTTATTGGATGCCAATTTTGATTTGTATAAGTATAAATATATTTACACTTGCTATAAATTTATACACAGTTCGCAAATGGATCATTAAAAATTATGTATTAAAAAAACACCAACTTCATTAACATTGAAAATTTTTTCCAGATCCTAATATTTATCGATAAACCCAAAATTGTTCTAACTGTTTTACCCATTTTTATTTTATGTTTGGGTTTTCCTTTTATTGTATGTACTGGAGGACAACAAGTTTTAGAATTAAATAACTCTCTTAAATACGCCTTGTAAGCTGGCAAAAAATATTTACATTGATGGAATTTTTTTTATCATCAATAGCTATTCGAATTTTTATCTCATTAAATTAATTTCATCAAGTTAAGCAGTATTCTGTTCGTTTCATTATGTTTATCAATTTTACATTGGAAAATTTATTCATCATTTTCGACAATTTCTCAGTTACAGTTCACAATGGATGGATTTTCCAAAAGATATTCAGACTACGTTTCATATATTCCAAGTCAGATGTAACAATAATTTAAAAATTTGTTCTTGCGGGCTGATTGTTGTGACGACGGAGTTCTATGTAAATGTTAGTATATTAATATTTTTGGTAATGTTAGCGCTTTTAAATGGTAGTTTCGGTCAGGATAAATGTTTGATTTAATTCTTTATACCTAAACATATACTCACCGTTTTAGAACTAGTTCTTTCGTCTATTTTTACAAGAACGAACACTGATGTTTTTCTGTGTCAGAAAATTGAAATAAAATATTCCTTTAATATTCAGATTGAAAATATCAATTTTTACGACAACTTTCAGTTCTCAAAGTTTGACTTTTCATGACACCTCGAAACTTCAAAAAAAATTATACTTTGACAGACAGTACCCTACTTTTTATTTGGCAGACGCAACAACTTACCCTACTGTGCTTAAAACTTTAGATGAAGCCGAGAATTCGAAAGTAAAGCCGAAAAGTGAAAAACCTTCCCGCATTTTCAATGCAAGTACTATGGAAAATATCTTGTGGCACATGAACATTAAACTTCATTTTGCAGGGAAGAAATTTCTCGCCTTTGGCTTGGATGATCGACTTCAACAGTAAAAAAGTTTTCATGGCTATCTGTATACGAAAAGAAAAATCAATGTTTTATTTCTTAGAAAGTATGACATTGAACATAAAAAATTAAAGTTTAAAAATATCATATAAAAATTTTCCTGGACTTCTAGTTTCAAATTTTCAAGGCTGTGTAATAATCCTGTCACACTTACGAAATTATACACCGCGTATTCATCTATACTGTAATAACTGAACTATTATCAAATGAAAAATTCGTATACAACAACCACATTTGAAAATTATACTCAGTTTTATGTCTTGAATCTATAAATTACATTCACGCTTCTAAACCATTGAATATGTTACTCAATGACTGCGAATGTCCAATTTCTATATCATTTTTAGTTTTTAAGCTATTTTCTCTTGAATTTTCTTTCCGTGCACAGCCGCATATAATATACTCTGATGCATTCTAAGACAAAAGCGCTAGTTCGCTAATATAGAAGAGCCACAGTCAAATTGCAATTTGACTTCAAAATCAACATTTTTGACCCTAGGTTAACAAAATATAGTGTTTGCGACTATCGAGAATACTTGCATTTTTGCATGTCTAAAGTTTACACTGAGAGAAAAGAACAATAATTTTCACTAAACTATTTAGTAAATTAGGGACGTAAGACATTTTGAAAAAAAAATTATCAAACTGTTTGGTAAAAATTGATAGAAACTAATTATAGTAACTAAACATTTGATATAAATCATCCAATTTTGTAGTATCTTTAACTGAACAGTTTAGTAACCCAAGCAAAAATTTTATATATGCAGACATATATGTAGCATATATGTAGCATATATGTTGGCATATATGTTGGCATATATGTTGCATATATGTTGCATATATGTTGCATATATGTTACATATATGATGGCATATATGTTGGCATATATGTCGCATATATGCTAGCATATATGCAGATATATGTTAGCATATATGCAGCATATATGCAGCCATATATGCAGCATATTTTCAGCCATATATGCAGCATATATGCAACATATATGGCACATATATGGAAAGATGCAATATATGCTTGCATATATGCCACATATATGCCACATATATGCGACATATATGCAAACATATATGCTACATAAATGTTTCATCAAACATATATGCAGCATATATGTTTCTTTTTGCCTGGGAATTTTTATTCGAAATGGCTTATATCCCTAATTTACTGAATAGTTTGGTAAAAATTATTGTTCTTTTCTCTCAGTGTAGTTTTTTTAAACAAGCGTTTTTGTTCTGATTTTTACAAACAAAACCTTGGAACTTCGGAAAGAAGTTGTAGAAAAGTAGAAAACATATTGGAAAAAAACCATCCTAATTCATATATACGTACTCATTTATGTAGATGATGCGAGCTTCCTGCTCATACTTTACCTTTCTGTGGTCAGTGAAGCATAAATCTTGATCACGAAATGAATGTGTATAAATAATCTTCAAAAAAAAAAAAAATGTTTTTTAATTTTACTGTGGGATCACCTAAACCAAGAGTATGATGTAAGCTGCATTTGTTATTTTCAAATATGGTTTACAAATTTACTATTGACTATAACTATATAATGATTGTGATATTAATTTTTATTCCAATTTTACAGTTAAAATATTTATCTTGAATTTGTTGAGCTTTATACTTTACTTAGAAACCGATAATTTTCCGATTACTTTTAGTGCAAAACTCTTCTTTCATAACAGTCGAAGTTAGATTATGGGACTGCCATGAATATTACTGGTATTCTATTTTTGACATATGCGATCGTTGTTAAGTGAAATAGTAAATAAAAAAAAAGTATAGAACTACGTGCTGTGTGCCATATTGTCCTAAAACATTCTATAAAAAAACCTAGAAGTTTAAGTAATATTTGATTGTAACGAATGAAACAATAAAACCAGTATCAATCATGTTGAAGATTCAATACGAACTCCAAATGCTGGTAAAAAATACTTGAAATGAAAAACATTTTAAAAATTTATCTTCCAAACCGGAAGTTACCAACATCACAGATTGGTTTAATAGTAGTTAACAATTGGATTGCAAATCAATTTAACGAAAACAGCTATTCAGTTTTCTTAAACATTCCTAATACAAAATAGAAATGTTTAATTATAACTTGTTCAAAATTAATAGAAACTAATTTTTTAGGTGAATGCTGATCTCATTTTTTGTTCACATTGCGTATCAATCAATTCCATTATATCGTGCTAAATATTTTCCCGCGATTCCAGGAACTTCTTCAGAAACGAACTTTTCGGTAGCAGATTTACACATTCTCTTGATTTTGATTTGAAATTAGACTCAATTTATATAAGTCAAATCAGGAAAATTTTCACAAAAACTTTTAACTGCTTTTTTAACTTTTAACTTTTTGCTTTTTTCGCCAACTTTTTGTTCGAAAAATATCCACATTCACATAGTGAAAAACCACATGCAGATAGAATTTAATTTTTTTTAAATTATCTTCATACAATAATGACCGTAATATGAGATTATAAAACTTATCCAAACCTATTCATGCATGAAAAACTATATTGAATTTCAAATATATAATACCAGAATTTACATCCGCTTGCCATGAGAGCGCTGTTATGGCCCCAAAAAGAAAAAGATTTTGACGTATTGTCTTACATGTGAGTCCTGTGAAAAATTTTTGTTTTAGCTTGACTGAACCCCGCTGTGTACGAGCAGTCAACTTGTACCCCCTATTTACTGAAATTCACACTATTCTCTCTTAGTGTAAGATATTTTATCTTACGTTAAGATATTTATAAGTTCATTAAGTTTATAAGTGTTCTACACTAGTGATTTGTGAAAGTCATAATCAAGGTAAGTTCGAAAATATCTTTTCGTTTACTTTTTTGTTACTTTTTCTTATTGTTAACACTCAATATTCGACACTTTCTCACTCGTTCATAAATTTTGACAATACACAATATGCTAACACGTTCTTAATGTTGAAATTTTTTTTTATTCCAATCAATTTCATTCTAAAAGTTCATCTAAAAAAAGTAGTTGTGCCATTTCTTTTTCAACTTTGAGTGAATTTTATTTTCACTAGAAAAAAGTTTCAAACATTGGCACTTCTTGGAAGCACGGCTTTGCACATCAATTAATACTAATTCTATGAAACTATAATGAGACTAGTTATAATACTGCAATTTTATTACATCTTTTTTAATTCTGCATACAATTTCTAATAATCATTTGGTATGAAAAGATGTAATAAAGAAAGTACGTTCAAATAGTATTTGTTAATTCCACGGGTATGAACGGACGATGACTTAAATATACCTATTTTTAATTTTTTAAATTACATCACGCAAAATAGATATCGAACAAAAAATATTTTGAATAAATCATCATTGTCATTTAGATTTGCGGGAAAGTGAACATGGTTTCGTTATTATCTCTGAAGGGTTACAGTGAACATTCTGAATCTAGTGAATCGAGTTTAATAAACTCATACTACTTTAATGAATGTAAATTTCTCAAATACTCAATAATGATGACAGGCGCTTGGCCGTTCATGAAAAAAGAACTACGAATTTGTTTACATGCGTATCAAATAATCACGATGTACATTCTTTACGCAGGACAGGTAATGAAAAATAAATTTATTTATGAATATATAAAATATAAATTAGACTAAAAAAATATACAATTATAATAATTTAAAGAATATTTAGTTGAAGTTTTTGTATGAACATCGTCACAATATCGATGAGTTGTGCTTAAATGCTTTATGGGTCTCAAGTACATCCTTGGTGATCGTACTGGTTCTTCACAATGCGTTTTTTAATAATCACGTAACTTGAAAATTTACTTACTCTTGAAAGCTTGAAGAATAGCGAAAATGTTTCAAGTGAGAATTCGATATTTCTAATGCAAAAAAATTTTCTAAGGTGTTTAACATATTACGAGTAGTAGTTAATGAGTATGAAATTAATTATTCAAAAAAAGGCTCTTTTCTTAACATAATACCGCTAGCCATGATCCGAAAAATAATAGCTGGTGATGATCGATTCAACAACTTATTATCAAACTCAAAATTTCAATTTAAATAGAATGATTTCACTTTACTTTCAATATTATTGGAAATAATAACAACGATTTGTTTAATTTCAGTTACATATCTCTGTGTTTTTAGTTTATCAATCACAGGACCAATATTACTTGGTCTAGTGAGATGTGACATGAAATCATTAGATCACTTACAGTGCATGAAAAACTTTTCAATTTACAAAACAACATATTCTTATAAGATCCACTTAATCAGTTTCACGAGTAGCGCCTTTTTCTTCTTTTTGAATTTTTATCATTTCTATGATTCACTTGCAAATATGTTAATTGTTCTAACTGCAGTAAAAGTCGAACTTGCGTAAGATAACGTTTTTTGGAATGTTGAATTTCATTTTTAGATAGTTAAATTGTCTTGATTAAGAATTAATGAAAAAAAAAAATTAATTTCAAACTGTTTCATAGAGACAATATAACAAACATAAAAAAAGAAAAAACAGATTTCAAAAGCAAAGAAATGAACTCCGATTACTTTCTCTTGAAAAATGAAACTCTAAAGTGTTTAAAAAGACACCAAGAAATTATGAGGTAACTATGTTCTAACACATTAGTTGCACTAATTTGAATAAATTCGCCAAAAACATATCAGTTGCAACTAAAATTTCTTTAAACTAGCATGGTAGACTATGCGAATGAAGCTTATTGGATGCCCACTCTCCTATGTACAAGTATCAATATACTTATAATCGCTTTGAATTTCTACATTGTTCGCAGATAATTAAAATTGTTGTATATTAGAAAGAAAACCCATCTGAAGTGACATTCAATTTTTTTTCTTTCAGATATTAATTTCTATCGATAAACCACAAAAATATGCACCGATTTTACCCATTTTTTTCGCAGCTTTTGTTTTTGGCTTTGTTGTGTGTACTGCAGGAGAAATAGTTTTGGAATTAAATGAAGCTTTTAAAAATGCCTTGTAAGCAAAGTAATAATGTTTTGAAAAAAAAAAAATGTATATATTTAATATAATTTTTAAATAACTCAAAATTCAAATTGAACTTCGGATCGCGAATACAAAGTTGAACCAAAAGCGGTTGAACTCTCGTCAATAATTCATTTTTCGTATTCATTTATCATTTTCTGTATAATCTTCTAGTTACAGTTCACTTTGGATGGATTTTCCAAAAAATATTCAGTCCATGTTTCACATTCTTCAAATGAGATGCCACAATAATGTTTGTATCAGTGCTTTTGGCCTGATAACTTTATCAATGGAATTTTATGTTAATGTGAGGTTAATGTAAGGAAGTTGGGGCATGAAATCACTAATGTGCTTTGAATGGCCAAATCTAGAATCAACAGCCATTCCCTGGATATAGCTATATTAGCTATCCAAGAAAGTGAAAACTTACAAATCATAGACACACCAATGAAAAAAATTAAATGTTTTCCTTTGACCGTTGGAAAGACGGGAAAATTTTGTGTGTCATAAGTTTTTGAAGTATGATACATTAAAAAAAATCGATTAATAATTTTAGTAATTTTTTCAATATCGCTTAGAAACAATCGATCATAAAAAATCGACGTAAACAAAAAACATTTTAATCGTTTCAATTTGACTTAACAGATAACTTGATAATAAATCAATGAACGATACAAGATTTTGTCGCTTCGTGAACATAATTGATCTGATCATTTGTCAGTCGAAATCACACTTTACCTTCACTTTTTGTATGTATTTGGCTGGGAGTGTAAATTACATATTATTTGAATTAAATAACTGTTTGTAAATTTAACGTACAGCTGGCTACGACAATGACTTTTGTCTCCAATATACAAAAATACAGTTTCTAGAAATTATTTTTACTTAATCAGAATGTCATTTTTTTACTATATCACAAATATAAAATTATTCAGTGATACCAAAAAAGCTATTATAAAATTGTTGTATAAAACAAATGTGGTAAACACATTTAGACGAGCGACTTAACCCGGGAATGGGCACACACTTTAAGATGTCTTACGCGAACAAATTTTTCACGCTACCAAAATATTATAAAATTTTTTATGATCAATTGCTTTATCTAAACGGTATTGAAAAGATTATTGGATTAGTTTTCCAGATATGTCCTACATTAAACACTTATGGAATAAAAGTTTTTATCTTTTAATGATCGAAGGAAGATGTGCGATTTTTTCCAGGAGTGTGCTTATATGATTCGAAATTTTTGATTTTTGGGCAACTAACGGGACGTTAATTCTAAATTTACTCTCTAACATATTCAAATTCATGATCACTATACATTTACGTAACAGTCTTAAGACTGGTTACGTAAATATTTGTATGAACTTTTTTCGGAATTGAATCATTCTCCAACTTCATCAATCAAATATAGTTTTTCAACCAGCACTTTTCAAAACACTTTCATTTTTTTTATTGATACTGATTCTTATATTGATTTATCTATAGACTATTCGAACGTCCTGTTCATACTTTACTTTTCTGTGGTCAGTAAGAGATTTATCTGGATAATGAAATAATAGTATCTATTCTTTATACATATACATTTCGCTAGCGGCTGAGGTACGTGCGAGACACCTGGATTGTTGCTCATCTGTTGCTGTCGATGTATGTGGTAATTTCACAAATAATAAACGCCATCAATGGCAACTCTACTATGAAGTTCCGCTCGCATTTTAACAATGTACCACAAAAATTCATGAATCGTTCTTGATATTAAACAACCGCGTTGTCTAGTATGCCAAACAAACTTCTATCATTCGCAACCACCTGATCAAATGCTAAATTGCCTTGCTTGAGCCTTATTGTTACAGAAAGTAAAACACTCGTAGCACTCAGGTGCCAACAAATTGTTGCAATTTTATGCGACGAAGTTATAGCACATTTTCAGAGTGTGAGATGAGGATATAAGGTTCATAGACGAAGACAACAGTCAAATCACGTCATAGTCGCTCATCGCCACGAGAGAGCAGAGGACAGAGCGACCGCCTGCGTAGAGGATAAAGCCACCTTTCCTGATTCTCTCTCTATCTCTGTCTCTCTCTCTCCAATTCCATGCATGCGACTCTAACAGCTATACTTCGCAACCGCTTCTATCCAACTGGAAATTTGATCTTGCAGGCTGCCACATTGACGCCACATTGCGGCTATATTTACACCGTTTTCTTATGTCTGGCATACTTTGAGCTTTTATAATTCGACTTTACATTTAACTCTTTTATTCTATTTTTTTTTTATTACTCTATTTCTTCATCTCACTGCAACTTTCTTTATTTCTTGTTTTTCATCTTTATTTATTATTAACTCGAGTCAGCCATCGACTGTGTGATTTTGATATCTGCTTGTTAGTACTGCCAACATCGCTTCACTTTGCATCACGCTAGATTTACGCTTCTTAACTGGGACTTTGATTTGGTACACTTGATTTGCACATGTACATATGATTGCATTCATGCTTTCGAGCCTCAGGTGTGAAGTTTGTTTCCGTACTGCGCAGCAGTACGAAAACTGTTTTCCGTACTGTAGCGGAGTACCGAAAACGCTTTCTGCACGGTGTACTGCAAATGGCTAGTTTCTGCACTAAAATCAATCTGGATACTCGTCAGATTCACACCACTTGTTATGAAAGTAGCATGTTCTACTCGTGCAAAAGAAAAATTTCCGCATTTGTACAACAATATACTATTTTTTGAGTGATGAACTGATTTTCAAGACGATTTTGCGACCTATTACAAAAAGTGGCTGATTTGAAATGGAATTACTCATATATATATATATACATATGAACATATATTCATTATATTAATATATATTAGTAGCTTCTAACTGTTTCATTTCAGCATATCTGTACCGCTGGTGAGATCCCAACATCCGCAGCAAATATAATAGGAAAATTAAAAATTTCCTAAAAAAAATAAAGAAACAACTGTATCAAGAGCTGGTACACGCGCTCCCGACAGAATGATTTGAAGAATAGCTTCGAAGAAGTAGACGAGCAAAGTGTTAAAAAAACCTTTAGAAAAGAAACTTTTCTGATTTTTTTGTTTCTTTTTCGCTATAATTTTCAATTAATTTTTCATTGCAATACATTTATGCTCAATTTTTTTACCCTGTTCTGGGCTTCACCTGATCCGGCTTGAGGGACTGTTAATTATTGGGGTAATTAAACCGGGTTGTGGACTGTATTTAGGTTATGTCGCGTGGATCCAGGATAAAGAAAGAGGAACAAGAGATAAAAACAGGAGAGAGCCAGATAATCTATTAAAATGTATTTATTTTGTTTCATTTGTTACAAAAGTAACGTAATTAAATTGACGGCCAATTGTTGAAAAAGAATCAAAAGAAAATTGAAGGGGAGGGACTAACGTGGTGCTCCTCGGCCGTTGTCTCCTAGTGGATTTCCTGAAGAGTAACTATATTGTCGTGTGACAGCCAGAGCTGTTGAACCTTTTGATCGTGGCGAGAGCTTTGGTTTGACCGTCGCGTGTGACAGCGAGAACTGTTAGAACGTTTGGTCTTGGCGAGAGCCTGAGTTTTGACCCTCTGTAGATTTTTAATTGTTGCGGCTAGAGCCGACTCATTTTTAAGGTGGCGTGAGCCAACTTCTATGGTGACACTTCAGTCAGGCAATAACTACGGCTAGAGCCGGCTTGCGCGTCGTCAGATCGTCAGCGGCAAGAGCCAGCGACAAGAAACTTTCTTGCTTGGCGAGAGCTGAGCAACTGACTCATTGCGACTGTCCTCCGTTGTCTCGTCGCTCGCGTGGTGTCCACTCGTGTCGGGTCGGGTCACGTCGGCGCGCTGAATAAGACGGGAAATTCAACTTGGCACTGCCAATATTCAACACCGCCCCCCTTGAACGGTTAAATGGCCGTTCAATAGTCAGGGCGTCGGTGCCTATGTCGCTTGCGCTCTAGCGTGACGCGTAGGTCATCGTCACGGCTATGTGGGGAGTCAGCGTGCACAGTAGGTCATGGGAAGGCTCTCCTGCATGGTTGTCTGGAAGGTTCGCCAGATTTTGAGGGCACAGTAACCACGGACTTGATCCGCGACGTTGAGGCTGTCTCCTCACTAATTGGGCGAGCAGCTTCGCGCGCCATTTTGGTTGCCAGGAACTGCAGATCACACGGCAGCTCTCCATCTGCTTTTGGCTTCTTCAGGAACTTGAAGCAGCGCAGAAGGCCTCGGTCGATTGTAAGAATCACCATTCCGTGAGCGAATCGCTTCCTCTCGTAGCAGTCAAGAAGTATCTCTACCTGGAAGGATGGCGGGCTGGTGGTGATTCTGCGTAGGTAGTCGGTCAGTCCTGCGGTAAATTGCATCGGTATCCCGCTTATGCAGTGCAGTCGCCTGCTTCCGAGACATTTTTGCTGGACAATGCAGCACCTTTGACGGGTCAGTGTTGGTGTCTTCAAGATCGCTGTCGCTAGCACTATGAATTATAGCATGACAGATCTCGAGCTCTGTGCCAGTAAAGTGGCTCAAGGACTCTTTTGACGGAGAAAGACTTACCGGGGACCATGTGGTCAAGTGCTGCCCCAGAGCTGCTAACGTAAATGGGGTTGGGCTATCCGGTGACCATGCTTCTTGTTCCGTCGGTTCAGGTGGAGGCGAGCGCCAAGCAGCCGGCTTGACTGAACTGAGCTTTAATGCGTGACCTGTAACTGGCGCTATTCTCTCACGCATCGCAGTCTCCTTGTCGCAAGGATTGACCTTGAAAGACAGGGGCACGGCAGGCTTTGAATCAGTCAGCATTCTCCAGGCAGGTGGTATCCCAGGTGGCGTGTATGAACGCTTGGGTGGATAAGTATCTGCCGCCGTGGATTTTGTACGAGGCATTTCGGTGAGGCCTTCGTCATCGGTGGTAAATGCGACGTCGTTGTCCAAATTTATGACGTTTTCCGTCTTATTCATTTTGCCCTGAAAGCGAATGTGCAAATGACTAGGTGTGAAGTGAAAACTGTGTGGGTAGGGATGCAGGCAATTAGCAAGTTGTGAAAAAATAGTTATGTGTTTGTGTATTTTGCTATGGCATGAATGAAAGAAGGATTGGCAGTTTACAGACCATTGCAATTTAAATGGAAATAGATAGTTTGTGTTTAGAGTGCAGGAGAATGCAGCTTGTCTACTGGGAGTTTGCAGAGCTTGGTTATGGGTCTGCTAAGCTAAGTTTTGCAAGTCTTGACTATCACTTCCCGTACGAGTCCATCTCATCCGACCGAAGCGTCTATAATGCGCGCTAATCTCCAGTTGCCAGGTAGTTGGTTGTCTTCCAATAATAGGACGATGTCGTCAACCTTCAGGTTGTCTTTCTCGGTCTGCCATTTGTTGCGTCTCTGCAAGGTTTGCAGGTGCTTAATCCGCCAGTGTTCCCAAAACGATTGTACTATTCGCGTGTTAGTCTGCCATCGCGTTAGTAAATTGACGTCTCGAGCTAGTAAGCTCGGTTCGGGAACTGCCTTTAGGCTAGAGCCTATCAGCATGTGGCATTCAACACTGGTCGGCTTTCCACTAGGAATTTATCGTTCTGAGGTGACCAAATTAATCCTAGAACTTTCTTGTCTGCCTCGTCTTCAGGCTGGAGTTTAAAGTCGCCTGTTTCTCCGGCTGAATCGGGCAACAAATCGTTCGAATTGGAAGAACACTTTCTCAATTCTAGACATCTGAGTAACTTGGTCACACCTTTCTTTCGCTTTCTGCTTTGTGTTTGCTCTAAAGAGCACGTCATCCACGTAGATGCAGCTGTTCAACGGTTGCGCAGCTGAAGGGTACTCGTGTTGATGGTCCTCAACGACTTTTCGGATCACACGATTGGCTACGTATGGTGCAGGTCTGGTACCATATATGACTGTGTTGAGTTTAAAGAATCTGTTTTCCACTTCGCTCTTCAGCTTTTACACGTTAAACTAATACTTTCGTTGCGCCAGTCGTATAAGAATTTTGCGGAACATCTTTTTTATGTCAGCGGTCATTGTGTATCGAGGATTGCGTCAATTGACAACTACGTCTGCGATGTCGTTTTGTAACTTGGGTCCGGTGCAGAAGATGTCATTCAGCGCCACTCCTCCTCTCGTCTTGCAAGATGCATTAAAAACAACGCGCACCTTAGTGGTTAGGTGATCTTCTCTCACAACAGCATGATGTGGCAGAAAGACACATGCGTCCAGCTCTGGATCTTGACTATCTATCTCCCAGTTCAAGATACTCTCTCATAAACTCGTCATATTGTTGACGTAATGCAGATCTTTTGTCTAGTCGTCTCTCGACTCCCGTCTATGATGCTATTACGATGCTTTTGGATTCCCCAAGTTGTTGTTTGGCTTCCTCAGATTGAAAGGGCAACTGTAGACAATAACGTCCTTCTACATCTCTTGTCGTGGTGTTTTTGAAGATCTCCTCACACCTTTCTTCTTCCTTTGACGCCACTCTTAAGGTGAGAAATTCCTCTAGATTCCAAAAGATTTGCAGTGCGGATGCTATACTGCATGAAGCGTGATTGGCGCTCACTGTTGGCTTTCCTTGTGCACTGACTGGTCCATAAAGGATTCATCCAAACATGTAGATTGTCCTGTCAGTTCCAATGATGGTGGTGCTTTCCGATTACACGAAAATTCAACACATTAATTTATATACACGATATTGTATTATTTACCATTCGAATCAAGTTATCAAAATTCAATTCACATTCAGATTCAAAATAATTCAAAATTATAAATTATGATGAATTATGAAATTCACTATTATTCCTTTTTTTGATTTCTCTTGCTCACTATTTGTATTCAACCACTTTTAAAATAACACAAATGACAACCGTGTGCTTGTTTACATTCGCGACCTTTTTCCCAAACTGGAGAGAAACACATTTCAATCGTTACACAATGAATAATAATTTTAACTATGTTTACAGTTTTTTTTGCTATTATTTCAAACTTGTTTACCTTTTTCAATGATTATAATTATGATTATCACTTCGTTTATCTGATTCCGTTTGTTTAGTTTTGATGAAAGCAAAAAACTTTTCTGATTTGTTTTTTTTGTCTATAATTTTTAATTAATTTCTCATTTCATTTTATTTATGCTCAATTTTTTCACCCTGTTCTCGGCTTCACCTGATCCGGCTTAAAGGACTGTTAATTATTGGGATAATTAAACCGGGTTCAGGTATTTAGGTTATGTCGCGTGGATCCAGGATGGAGAAAGAGAAACAAACGATAAAAACAGGAGAGAGCGAGATAATCTATTATAATGTATTTATTTTGTTTCATTTGTTATAAAAGTATCGTAATTAAATTGACGGCCAATTGCCGAAAAAGATTCAAAAGAAAATTGAAGGGGGGGGAGGGGACTAACGTGGTGCTCCTCGGCCGTTGTCCCCTAGTGGATTCCATGAAGAGTGACTATATTGTCGTGTGTCAGCGAGAGCTGTTAGACCATTTGCTCTTGGCGAGAGCCTGGGTTTTGACCCTTTGTGGTTTTTCAATTGTTGCGGCTAGAGCCAACTTGATTTTAAGGTGGCGTGAGCCAACTTTTATGGTAACACTTTGTCAGGCGATAACTGACAGTATCGCTTAAGTATAACATACAATAATTTTGTTAGTGAAACACTGCAGAACACTTGAAACTCATAAAAACACTTAAAACTCTTCAGAACACACCGAAACACTTTAGAACTCTTTGATACATACTTAAAGAGTCTTACGTTAACAATTTTTCATCAATACAGAAATGAGATGCAAAATAATTCATCAAACAAAGAAAATTATTTAATTTCAGAAAACTAAGATCAAATTGGCCAAATTTTAATTAATACGAATGTAAAAACAAAAAGTATTAGTGTACTTCAGGATTCCTAAACGGCAATTACGCTTGAACGGACATTTTTTTAAAACAAAAATGTATCGAGAAAATTTTTAATTTTTATATACTTCAAGTAGCCAAATTGTTCGTTATGATGTAAAAAAAAATTCAGCTACTTGAAGTATATTAAAATTAAATATTTTCTCAATACATTTTCGTTTTAAAAAATGGTCTTTCAAGCGTGAGTGCCTTTCTAGAATCCGGAGGTTCAATTTGTTAATTATTTGGGTAATTATACCGACTTGTGGACTCTAATTAGGTTTCGATTTCGTGGAACAAAAGTGAAGGCCGAGAATCAGGAGGGTGAAAGAAAGAGACAAGCAAAAGTTATTTGTTTTAATCTATTTATTTTGAACACAAATGATTAATTGAGGTTATGTCCTCGTACATATGAAAATGGCGTAGAAAAATACTTGTTAAAAAAAGGAACTGGAAACACACACTTGATGAAGTCGTCCTCGTGGGCTTCGGGCTTCGATGCAGCGGTGGCGACAAGAGTCGTGGAGCACAGCAAGAGCTGCTTGGCTGGCGACACTATGTCGGCTTTTTAGGTGCGGCGAGAGCCGGCTTTTGATGCGGCGAGAGCCGGCTTTCTGTGCGGCTAGAGCCGTCTTTTTGTTTGCTGCAAGGGCAGGCTTTTTGTTTGCTGCTAGGGCAGACTTTTTGTGCCAAGGTGGCAGAAGAGGTTATGTGCACGAATTGCACGACAGGTGAGTGCCAGATCGCTAGTGGCAAGAGCCAGAGACGAGGCAGCCGTTTGCTTGGCGAGAGCTGAGCAACTGAACTGCGGCGCGACTGTCATTCGACGTTTTGGCTCGTGCGCTCGTGTCGGGTCCGCTCGTGTCTCGTCGTGTCACGGTGTAGAAGGGGCGCGAAATTTGAATTTGGCGGTGCCAATATTTAACACAATTAATTGAATAACGAAATATTAACTTCACAGAATTATTATAGCAATAAAAAAATGAAATGTAGAAGATTCAAATGTTTCACCGCTCCTCGAATTAAGCATTTTTGCGTCGAGCTACACGAAGAAAAGAAAATGTGACTGGCCCTTGTTCCGGCCATGGATGAGCCCTGTCAAGTTTGGGCTTACATTATAAAGCAAGACTCAGCACTGTCGGGGCAGGGCTGGTCCCTGTCTAGCGCAGCGACTAACTTTTCGGCCCTTAGACAGGGCCGAAAAAGGCAGTGACTAGCACTGTCTGGATGCAATTACACGCTGTGCGTGGACAAGACTGAGCGCTGTCCAACTTGAATTTCATTTTTCAAGTTTATCTACTTAACAGCACACGACACTCATTTCATTTATTATAATTATTTTTTTATCCAAAAACGATGATTTGCTTGAACTAATAGATAAAATAACAAATGAGCATCGTCTCGTTCATTGATTTTGACATTTTTGGTTGTATAACTAGTTGCCTGTGAAAACTTGTAATACGCTAAAAAGTAAAGTAACAAAATTCTCAAAGTGCAGTTAAAATTAAACAGTTCACAATCTGAACATTAAAATTCATTCAATTAACGGTAAAAATTAGATGTAAGTCTAATATTTATTTTTCAATGTAACCTTTTTATAGCTATGTCCGAACAAAAAAATACAGATTCAAATTAACATCAAGAAACCTTAAAATCTTCCCGCCTAACTTACTCAATTCAAAAATGTGACACAAATACTTGAAATCATTTGCCACACATGCTATAAAAGATGTAGTCTCAACAGTATTGATTACGTAGCAACGCGTCAAGATCTGCTGAGTTTTCTGAGAGGAAGTTTTGATGGAATGCTGATCCTCACACATTTTGAATCATTTGGTAAACTCGACAATTTCATGGAATCACTTGCGAGCAGTGCTTCACGAACTAAAACTCTTGATACCGATTGCTGCGGATAAAAAAGTTCAAAAGAAAATCGGTATAACTGGAATAATTCATGAAGATTAACAAGAACATATAGTATAATTAAAATTTTTTTTAAAGTAAAATAATGTTTTTATAGTAACATTCGAACACATTTGGAACTTCTTCGAAGAGAACCGCCACTTGTAGCTTGGGAAGATGTGCTAAAGGCTTGGGAAGAATTCGGCAAAATGACAGTTCAATAAGTCCTTGTTTGCGAATAAACCGGACAGTGCAATTGGTGAAATTATGCTGTAGTTCTTACATTTCGAAAGCGCTTGCTCTCGATAATCAAATGCCATTCTATATGTATTATAAACGAAATCGGTAAAATTGAACTAGTTAAGTCTGACGAACATCATCATTTAAAAAATTGCCCTTACAACATAGATTGACGAGGACTTCAAAATCAAATATCCAGATGCAAGTGCAGATTCAGAAAAGGCGTAGGAACCATTACAAAAATGTCTAGAACAATTTGTTTTCTTTAAAAGTTTTCAGTTTGCCAATTTAGAGACTTTGCGAGATTATTTGCCAGAATTATCGAGAGATAATCACTGTTAATTTAAATTAATTTTGATTTATTATTTTTAATAATGAAAACACATTAATTTCAATCTAAAGATGAAAAAAACCCGTGATTTTGCGTTTATTGTCATATGCTATCAAGGCCACTGGAAAACGAGAACTAAATGACAAAAAAAACTCATTGAGAAAAGAAAAACTGAATCTGATAATGATCAAGTCAATAGATAAATAAAGAAGAAGAGAAATTTATTTTAGAGTTAGAAGTAATTTTTTGTACTTTATTAAAAATTTTTTTTCTTAATTTTTGTATTGATATTTCTTGTTTTCAGATAATTTAGGATCAATTCATAGTATTGAAAATTATTTAGGGTAAAACTGTTCAAGAAACTATTGCCAGGATAAATAAAGAAAAAGTTCTTGCTAAAGAAAAAGCTCATTCCTACATCATCGCGAGAGGACTATTAACGTCGCTGGAAGATTTTTTCGTGGTGTTTGATACTGAGTGTTATAAATTTGACTCAGTGGTTCAAGCTCTGAAACTGAACTTTCAGAGCTTGAAAAAGAGTTGAAAGAGAGTTGAAAAAGTTAGCCACGTAAGTTGAGTTATTGTAATTGATTATTTTATTTTATTTGTTATTGTAATTATGTTTTGAATCGCGAAACATTGTTATCAACCTGCGAAATATGTTTGGTTTTAGTTTTAATCGATTGACTAACATTTTTTAAACATGGATCCTAGAATATATTTCGCTACTCTGTAAAAAATGCGTTCGCAAATACGTTCAGCAAATTGTATTCCTTCGCAGACTTGCCGCAGAACCGAGTTGATGACATGCGAGACATTTTGAAATCTTGTTTACAAAACTCCTTTTATTTTGCATAATCAAATAATCTGTAGAGTAGAGCACCTCGCAGAGTCATCAGATAACTTGCAAGCATATAAAGTAATGTTAAATGAATTACAAAATCCGTTTGAAATTTTCGAAACTGAGTATCGATGTTTCCACTATTTTGAATCAACAGGTACTTACATACCTCCGGAACAAATTAATATTAAAGTTGATCAGTCTGTTGTTCCAAAAATAATTGATTCAAGCACAATACCAGTGACAGTTTCATATCATTTTATCGAAATGAGGCACGTCTTTAAGAAAATTAATAAATTTCCTGGTATGCTCGCGAGCTGCTCGAATCATCTCCAACCGTTAGAATATGATGTCAACTATCATATCTGTTTAATAATTGTTTATGTTGAGTCAAGATCAGATTAATTGAGTGGACTGTATTCAGATTCTTTTTTTGTTGGAGAGGTTCAGATCAGGTCAGGCAAAAAATTAGTTGTTTAAATTATCAAAATCAAAATTATTGAACTGTGGCGATTGTTTAAATAATTTTCATTTCTAATTATTAAATAATCGCATCGTTAACACATGATTCATTTTGGGAATTTATGTTGCGTTTGTATTGTCTCAGTCAATTTCATCGCGTTCTTTTAGTAAAGAAGTTGTCCCGAAAACAATTTTTACATTTCAAATCTTTTCATTGTTTTACTTGTTTGTCAACGAAAATTGTGTGCAGCTGTTAAACACGTTTTTTCTATTCGGGTTGTCACCCGGGTTTTTACCAGATCTTAGGTTTTTTCGTTATTTACGTTTTCCAATTCTATTTGTAGAAACAGCACACACATTTCTTATCATTATTGTTCTATTTTTAGC
Source organism: Trissolcus basalis (assembly GCA_025266255.1). Lineage (NCBI taxonomy): Eukaryota > Metazoa > Arthropoda > Insecta > Hymenoptera > Scelionidae > Trissolcus > Trissolcus basalis. Next base: position 4,577 of record JAAMPD010001402.1, on the reverse strand, counting down.
GTTGGGAAAAGGGTCACTACCGGAACCCGTACAATTCGAGTTTAGGTAGTAGTCCCACTCCGAAAAATAAGTATTCCCCACTATTTTTTAGAACAGTATTTTTGTAAGTTCGGAAGTTGTTTTTCCGAACTCTGGCATTCGGTTTTCTTTTTTCTCATCGTGACCAAGTCCTCATAAGAGCAACGCGCTCCAACACTTGATTCGGTCAGGACTTGGTATATTCTTTCTACTGTTGACAACTTAAACCGATTAATAAATGAACCGATAAATAAATTGCTATTAACCGTACGTGTCGTGTTCATAAATTAACTAACCCTGTCACTAGAGAACTATTGAAAGAAGCTCTTAGAGACTATTGTTCTATAAAAATTTAAAATTCCGAAATCTGTCAAGTTTAGCTATTACAATTTCGCAAATAGAATAACAAGAATAATTGAATTTAAGAAAAAGAAACTATTGAAAGAGAAGTGGAAGAATAAATGTATTTGTTAAAGAAAAAAAAGGAAAAGAAAATGGCGCCGGTCAGCGCGTCCTCTCCTTCCCTGCTGGACAAGAGTCTGTCCTATTCTTTCGACTAGAGTCGATTTGTTGAATCTACGACTAGAGTCGTATTCCTTTTGCAAACGACAAGAGTCTGTTTGTCAAAGGGGAGCAACAAGAGTTGCTTTGGGGTGACCGACTGCTCTGAGTCCGGTGGGCCGCGTTGGCTGAGTTGTCGGCAAGAGCCGAGATTTCCGAACGTCTGTTCTTGATGAGCTAAGATGACGAACTGCTCTGCGTGAGCTCGTCGGCAGTGTCCGTTTCTCTGCCAACGCGGTGGCGTAGCGAACTACGTGAGGGACTCGCCGAACTGCCTTAACGACAGCAGTGCAATTCACAAACAGTATCGAATGTTGTTCAAGGAGAGTACTAGCAATTAGAAAAACTTTCATTCGGCGATAAGACTGTCTTTCCAATTACTTTATAATGACGATTTTGAAAAGAATAATGCATTAGGCAGTCATAAGGGTTTAAGTAAGATCGGAGGAGTTTATATTCTGCAACCAAGTATTGCGCCTAACATGTATTCTAAAGTTGAGAATATTCTCGCAATTTGCTTACATAAATCTCATGATCAGCAATTTGTTCCTTTAAGAAAATTTTTTCATCGAACTGTAAAAGTTCTTCTTTTTTGGAAAAACTTTTTTTTGGGAAAAGAGGTATTATTTCAGACCTAAATGAAGGTCCGGTCAGAATTTCTTTTTCGATCGCTGCAGTAATAAGGGACAATCTTGGAATTAACGCTCTTTTCGAATTTGTTCAGAGTTTCTCTGCACATCATTCGTGTAGACTATGTATGATCAGCGCAGATGAAATCAATTCTGTCTTCACAGTAAGTGCTTGCGTGATGCGTACCACGGAGAGCTATGTACAGCACCTCATTCAAAATGATCCGTCGAGTACGGGTGTCACGCGTTTATCTGTTTTCCAAGACTTTTGCCTTCAGTTAACGTAGCTTCGTTCTCAGCGGTGCTGGTAACTGAGCTTGCTGCCCCACCTCTTGAGTTATTTCGATTTATTTTAGATTTTATCTGTTTTAAATTTTTTATGCGCAAGTTAAGAGATTTCTGCAGTGGGAATCTCTCACAATTTGATATTTGTAGATGTACTCCACAACATCGCCGAAGATGTGTAGGAGTATGATTCCGGCTTAATTCTTCATCATTTTATAGAAAAAAAAATCATTCACCATTTTTCATCCGAATGAGAGGCTAAATAAGTTCCATTTTAAAAAAGATGAAAACCGAATTTTGCCACACAAGATCACAGCCAAACAGATCAAAGAAATGTATATTTAAATGTCAGCCATCGAATCATCAGCCATTTTGTTTTTTACGCAACATCGGAGTCTTAATGGGTGATCTAATTTGACGCGGCAACGATGTTTGGAGATTGACAATTTTACTTAAGGGGTTATACCTACCTGTAAGGTTTGAAAAAATTGATTTTTTTTACATAATCTAAAAGTGCATGTATTCAAGAATATTATGCACAAATTTAAAGGTGATCCGATAAAAATTAGTGAAATTATGCTTAAAAGAGCAGAGCGACTCGACTCCATTTCGGAGCAGGTACGGCGCGTCAGCTGAGCGCCGGACAATAGCGTTTCTCTCTTTCTTAATATATACGGTCTTATTTTACTCCTGCATCTGTATGCGCATTAGGGTGCGCATTTGGATGCCCTAAAGAGTGTTTTTAAGAAGCATTCTATAACTTTAAATGTTATACCTGGCACGTGAAACGTGAAATTGTTTTGGCGGTGTAAAAATTGAGTGTTTTCGTGTATTTGAGTGTTAAAAATGGTTTCTCGAAACAAAAAAGATAAAGGATCGCGACAAATGAGAAATACAATTCGATTTTAAAAAGATCGCGTGGAAATAAAAGCCCCTATAAACCGAAAGTTGATGGAAGGCGATGCTAGCAGTTTCATACAATCGGGGAAAAAAATAAAGTTGGACACCGAAGTTCCGGAAAATGAGCTGCTATCGACGAAGAAGGGGTCTATTATGGTCTAGGGATTGATGATTATGTGTGAGTAACAATATTTATTGGTTCATACTTGTGTGAACATTGTTTGAAACTTTAGATGCGACAAAATTAGATTCAATCGACGTCAAGATGAAAATCATGATAAACAAGCAACGACAATTAGAAGATTTGATTTTAAACTTGTCTGGTGCTCTTGAAGAATTTAAATTGATGAACGGACCAGGAATTAAACTACTAAACCCTGCACACATTGCAGAATTACATGACGTTGCCATACCCATGAACACTTTGCAGCAATTCAGCGACATGAACGTCAAACTTCAAAGAGATCAATCGTTCAGAGATGATATCGTAAGTAATTAAAACAATTTTGGTTTTTATTTTAGTCTCGACTTTTTATAAAATGGCATTCATTTTTTGCAGATACAACTTATTATTGTGTCAATGTCTGTGGACGGATTATCCAAAGCAATTTCATCCATTCTGAAAATGTTTTTTTCAAAAATTCTGGCCTTGAACTTTGTGGCAGTGAAATCGACACAAGGAAAGACTTTGTTGAAAGATACTCATTTTTATAACTGCATGTTTGGTAAATAAATTTATATCCAGATTAATTGAATTTTAACAATTGTACAAATTGATTTTCGAAATTCATTACATTTTTTAATTCATTTCAGATGCTGCAAGAGTCAAGTACAAAAATACAGATAACAACACGTTTGGTAAACACCTGGGAAAGGCTTTGGGTTATGTGAAAGACTGGGAAGGAGGTAGAATCCTAAGAAAGCAAGCTCAAAATAGGAAATAAGGAGTTGAATCTGAGTAAAATAATTATTGTGATTATTAGATAAAAAAAAATTCGTCCTGATCATTACAAAATGTAATTTTTATTTCAAGTTTGTACCATTTCATGTTACATTAACAATTATCAAAAATTTGTTTAAAAAGTTTTTTCTAGTTTTAAATTTTATTCAATCTAGTACCACTATTAGCAACAACATTGGAAATGACGAGAATTTCTAACCACACTGTAAAAACAAGTGTTTTAAGTTAAGACACTTTTAAAACATTTTAATCAATTTGAGAGTGCGTGCAATTTTTTAGTGCAGGCCCTGATTAGTATTTCTTGTTAGATAACCTGAAGTATTTCTGACTAGGCCCTGATCTGGATTCCATAACGTACCAAACTAGGACCTGAGTGGGCCCTGGCCTGGAACGGTCGGGTTTTCTGTTCGGGACCTGGTGAATACCGGCCGTGACGCACGCATCCGTAACCATGCCAGAATTCCAAGTCAGGGCTCAACCTGCTGGCATGGATTCCTGGCCAGGCCAAGTTTTAGCCCTGTCGTAATTTCTACTTGGGAGCATATTTGGAACAACAAGGAACGAGATACGATGTAATGTATCTTATGACTTTGAAATTTATTCGTTTTCGACAAATTGAAATTGATATATCACACTCCCTATTGTACCAAATGTGTTCAAATTTTGACACGTGGTGTGTTCTGTGGTAACACTTATCTGTGTTTATTCATTTGTATCACATTATGATTAGAAATGAAAATTGATTCTGAAGTCCAGTGACAAAAGGAAATGATATCTTCTCATCACACATAGAAATGAAAATCAACTATTTATCAATTGATAAGTAAAACTCATTTTTTCGTCACTTCATGAAAAGTTGATTTTCATTTTTAACATAAATTTAATACAAATAAATATGTTTTAATTATCCTCACCATAAAACAAACCACTTGTCAAAATTTCATTATATTTGGTTAAACAAGGATTGAGATACGGTCCAAGGTATCTCATAACCTTGAAATTCATTCAGTTTTGACAAATGAAAATTGACATATCACACTCCCTATTGTACCGAATGGGTTCAAATTTTGACAGGTGGTGTGTTTTGAGGTAATAATTATGAATGCTTATTCATTTGTATCCAATTATAATTGAAAATAAAAATTTCTTTTTGATTCTAGTGACAAGAGGAAATGATATCTTCTTATCAGTGGACTCGAAAATAAATTTTTATTTCTAATTAT
>JAAMPD010001401.1:24901-41819 GCA_025266255.1 Trissolcus basalis | reverse complement strand
CGCGTTTTTTTGAAAATCAAGCTTTTTTCATATGTTTTGATATTTTATTTCTGAAACAAGGGATGATTCAACCCTAATTTTTGCACCATTCAATTCCTTGTCCTCGAAATACCCTAAATTAATTTTTTGGTAATTTTCAGACCACTTGGTGATAGGGCTAGAAATTCACCTCAGCCCCCCCTTAACTGATCCGCTAGAGTACACGCTATTTGTTGTTTATAATGTTGTTGATATTAATAGATAACGAGCAAACTGGAATTTAAATTCAACGCTCGGTCGAACAATTTATTTATCAACGCGTTATCGTTCGAGAAACTTCCGTATTTGGTCTTTCGGTTTGCAGAAATTAACTCCAAGCCAATGCGTTGGGTTTCACGAAAAATGCCACAGAGATAGAGGTGCAACTACTGTTATCCCATCGTTACTTTTTTGCGCGATAAATTTAAATCACAATGTTAATTTAGAAGTGTAAAATATTACAAGACGGAAATGAATCCTCCTGTGCGTACACCGATGATTTCATACAGGCATAAAAGTCAGCTGTGCTGTTTGTCACTGGTGAGAGCGTTGACAAAAAGTTACTGGCAAAGTTTCTAGTCATCAAACGTTTGACTTGTAGCCTTTTTCGTTTCTTATTTGTCCGGTATAACGGTGGGACGGGATTAGTTTTTCGTTCGTCAATCATCAAAAAAAAAAGAAAAAGAAAATACTAATTTGTTTCGCTGCTATCTTGTTTTATTGTTATTAGTTTATTATCAAGAAATAACAAAATTACTACCGTTCCAGAGCAATTTATATTAATTTACAGTTATAGTTTCATAACCAGTAATTGAGGCGGTAATTGAACTAGATTATGCATAGAAAAGATTCAATTAAAATCTTCATATGACTGCAATTTATACCTTCGATGCGAATAAAATTTCTCGTTATAAAATTGCATTTATAATTGATATTCCATTTTTTCTAACTAATAAACTAATAAGATTAATGTGATTGCAGGTCGAGACAGAACCAGACGCTGCACAACAACAGAATCGGAAAAAAATCAGGATCCCTGGTTTGTGTGGACAATTCACGCATCATTTGTTAGCAAATAAGTCGCCGCGACAAACTACCGAAAAAAGGCCGTTATGTATCTGCGACTACAAAGGGGGTTTTAATTTCATGAGAAACAGTCAACACCGGAGACAAGCCATTATTCCCGAAGATTCGCCTGTATTGAAAATACGTCGGACACGCTTGGCCGAAAGGACGAAAATTAAAAAAGGTCCGTTTCGGCGTTTCCTTTTGATGCACGTCATTTGGACCCGGTCGTCGCTTGATAACAACGGGCATCCAGGTAGGTGCCATTGGACGCCCCCTTTTTTTCCTTTTTTCTCTCTAACATCGCAGCGAAAAGGATCGCGTGTGACTAATCAGGTCACATCGACACAATGACAACCTTTTGTCGCGCAACGGATACGTTCGATTCCCCGTCATCGAATTCCCAATTAGTTCAGGGAAGCTGCGGCATTTTTCGGCCAGCTCTCGGTTCTTGGCGATGATCGCGAGATACCAAACCGGTCAAGTGTACATTGTAATGGCAGCCTCAGCACGCTAACGACCACAGACAACGCGCTGGCTGTGTCATTTAACGTCGCTATAGGGATGCGACCCACTTTCTCAACAGCTCTTCTTGAATCATTTTCCGTCGGGATTAAAAACTCCAGGCTCTTGAATGAAATTGGCTTTTTTTCAAGCAGCCACTTGAAAAAAAAGGCTGCAATTTTGTATAAAAATGCGTCATTCAACATTGTTCGGGGTGGAAAATTATTAAGACGCTTGTAATTAAGCGCGAGTTCAAGATCTCGCGCTCGAAAATTACGTTCGCTTCGCAGTTGACATGCTTTTATTTTTCGTCACTTTTTTGAGGGCGATCGGAGTTTCGGCGAAAGCGGCGAAGTCGTGCCAACCAGACTCTGGTAATCGCATTTGAATACCGATGTTCTTAAGCCAATCTCGTTTTTTTTATTCCCCAGATTTGAGTCGAAATTTCAATTGTCGTCTGATTGCTGTTTGGAATTCAAAATGCCCAGCTGTGATTGATAGCGTTTTCAACATAAGCGCGTTTGATGGACACGAGAGACAGTTCATATTTTTTTTTAAAGGACAAATATTTGTAAATCGAATTAGCTGGAAAAAAAATTCAATGAAAGTCGACAAGAAAGGATACAACGTTGACTGAAAAAAAAGTAGGGACAAAAAATGTACGCGGCCTATCGGGTTTGAATTGAAAAAATGTAATTGCAAAATTGCATTAAACGAATGATCTAAAGTGCACTGTTTATGGGCACTGATAAATTTTTTTTTCTCCATCTAAATGGACATTTTCTAACGCGTTCCATCGTGCAGTGTAAAACCTGCAATTTCTGTTCGTAATCGCGAACTGGATGCCGCCCGGAAAAATGAATCGTGTTTTCAATTTAAATTGATTAAACGAGTTATTCCAGGTAATAAGCATGATTAAAAAATGGTAACAACTTGTCAAAGACGCTTAACGAAACACATCATACTTCATGAGTGTATCTCGCGTATGGTGTTTTTTAAACGACAGTTGAAATATCGCCAAGGAAGTGCTCGACGACTAGATAATATATGTACCGTAACCAGTAATTCATACTTGACTACGCAGAATAATACGACCGTGGCCAAACGCAATCATATCAGAAATACATTATTGCTCCTAATAGCTAGAATTATTTCATTTTTGATACGCGCGTATGTGTATCTAAGGCGAACATCTCTCTGTAAGCGATATTTATTGTCACTGCATAATCTAAAGTCTTAAGCAAAAAAGCGTCCGTTACTATATGCTATGCCCATTTGATGCAGACACTTGGTTTATGCCATTTGGACGCTCGCATAACGTTCTGTCGGAAACCTTATTGATAACCGGATCATAAAAATGACAACCCGCTCGAGAAATGGTTTGATGTTAGTCGTACGTTTGAATTAAGAATAACGTTCAACCGTTATAGGATCAATGATTTGTAAAGCAGGATTACGCGATATCCTCGAGGCCTGTTGAGACGAGCTTTCCATCGAATCCGGCTAATAATAATTCAGCCTCTGTTTCACACGGTTCCACGGGTGCACTTAGTTTTAATTTTTCAACTTGATTCTTTTCGATAAACTTATCTAAGTACACGGTCTGTGAAAAAGAAAACAAAATGAAATCACATTATCCGAGCGAGTTGCGTTTCACACAAAACAACTTGGGCAATGAGTTTAAATGAATGTCACGATTTTGAAACCAGTTCGCCGGTGTGGACGTCAATATTGCAATTACAAGTTTCCAGCTGGCAAACCGTTTTATTACTTTAAAAATTTTTGGTACATCGCCAGACGAAATAATGTAATTAGAAAAGAAGCGTCCTGGTGAGCATAGAGAGGGAGCAAAACAAATTGGCATTTCCATCTGATACGGTTGACGCTGTTAGGTTCATGTTCAGTTGCAAACTCTCCAGATCAATAACAAATTTGATTAACAAAAACATAGCGGAGCGAAAAAGGTGTCGTAAATTTGTGCGCTTTCGTGCACTTTAAATTCGAAACAGATAAGCCGCATCTGCTGGCTACATCTCTTTTGAAGGAAATGGTACTCTTTTTATTTTTGTTGCTCGTGTCCATGGTACAGCTCGAGAATTCCCATTGAGAACATTATGCGCGGTGGAGAAGTGGCGATAGAAATCGGTATGCAAAGCGCCATTGGTACAGCTATTAAACGATTGTGTTCATGCAAACAAAAATAGACCGGTATAGGCAGGCCGAAAGAGCCTCGCGTTGTGCTTGCCAGTTCCATCGGTTTGATTTCTATGGAGGCCTCTCCTCCGGAATGACAAATTGACGTGGAAGGCAATAAGCTGACAAAATGGGCAAGCAATCAAACTCACCGCGGGAGATGCCACTTGGGATCGCACTGCTCTCGGACGTCTTTCCATGTAAGCGTTCAAATCGATGTATTTACACGGGCGCTCTCCAATGCGCGCCGCAGTTTTCCATGCATTGCAAATTTCGTTAGAGCCTGCAATGTTGTTTCACAGGCTTCTGCGTGTCGCGCCTTCTCGTTCGCGGCTGTTGTTTCTTTAAACATTGACGCACCAGGCCGATTTCAAAACAAACTCCCAACGATTTACGCAAAGTGGGTTTTCATAGGCTAAAATTGCAGTTGCGCAAAACAAGTGGCGGCCGAAACGTTTCAATGTAAATTTTGCAGTTAGATAAATGTTTCCTTTATTGTCTTGTTATGTGAGTGCAAGCTGTCGACGCACGCGCACTTGTTCAAATTTCACTTTGAATATGTTATATGCGTTGACTCGGTTTGAGCTATGTGTTTGTTTCTAAACACCGGTTTATAACGTGGGAAATTTTTGAGATGAAATTGCATGCGAGATAGTTACAAGAGGGGGAGGGAGGAGGGGGACTATCGCATGTTCGTATAAGTCATGATGTCTATACAAACAAGCCAAATTTGCTTACAATATCATCGTGACTAAAGCTAAAACCCTTAATGAGAATTTAGGAAGCCACATCTATTAGCCTACCAGGAGTCTCGTTAACAGGTGAAGCACTTGTGTAGCATGGCATGACGGTGGAACACGGATTTCCTCGCTTTTGTGTGTGCTGCGCGATTCAGGGTAGCTTAATTAGGCCCACCCGAGGGCCACCGTGCTCTCTTTGACTTTTTGGTCCGATCCTCGAGCACATTGATGCTGCAACGATATTTCGAAAGCGGTTCGATCCCTTTTGTTCGTTTCCTCTCCGCCGCTCTATCCGCACCTTCGCTTTTCGCATCGTGATATATCCGCCCGGCGGCAGGTACGATGCAATATTAATATATTAATATCCCTCGAATCGATGCTTAATGGCCGGCGGAATTCGTTTTTTATTTAACCCGGGCAGAGGCCGGGCGAACGAAAAAATATGGCCCGATGGAATTTATACCCCGACCCCGAAATACGAGACAATTGATGGGCCGGTGACTATTGCAAGCACGGGCAACATTTTCTTTGTCAACTTTGACAGAATTTATTCGGGTCTAGAATTTGATTGTTGCGGCGCGCAACTTTTTTCTGAATCGGGATTAATTAAACCGATTGAGAATCTTTCTGCACGATTCACTGCCGGCCCCTTTTTGCCGTGTCTATTTGAATTTCAAAATCGTTAAATTGATGTTGGACAGGAGCATCTTTTTTTTTGGTATTCATCTTGCGTCCCATACGTTTGGCTCTGGTTTGGTTTCAAACTTTGGTCAAACAGTTTTTAACACCTTCCAAGCCGTCGCGTTATCTCGTTAAAATTGACTTTTGTGAAAGCTACTTTGCCGTATTTGTAAAAGCAAGAAGTGATTTTCAATTATTCGTACAATAAACGGCTTATATAAGGACAATCTCGACCGACGTGACGTTCGTTGAAAATTAAATCAAACGCTGAAAAAGTTTTTATCGGCTCATGTAATCTTTCTGTCTATAGGGAAATCTTACACAAGACGGAATAAAGAACCCAATCAAACTCTCTTTTTTATAAAAAAAATCAAAACAACGAGATAAAACACGGCACAAATGAAACGAGTGAAAAAAGTGACATTGATATTTCTTTGAGCAAAAATCTTTTTCTATAATCTGTTATATATTGTTATGATTTATAATCAAATTAAATATGTTATTAAAATATCACTCCGGAAGGTCATTCAAAAGTCATACTCTTCTGCGTTACATTTCTCTTTTATCAAATTAGAAAAAACGATATCAAAAACATTTCCGTCAACTGCTCATCGGATGTCAATTTCCTTTTCATGAGATATTCGAATTCTCGGAACAACGTTTCGATATTATCCTGATAACTGTGCATGTGCAAATAATTCGATATAAATCATGTCAAAATACAATAAATTAAAGAAAAACAAACTTATAAATTAGTCTTAGATTCTAGAATTATTTTGTTGGATCAAAAATCAATGTCTTTTATTTTAAATGTTTCTTCCTTTTCCAATAATAATTAAGTTGGATTATAAATAATTTCATAGGAAATTTATATGTTTTTAAACTCAACTCTTTTTTCCCAATAAGAAATAAAAATTTTGACTGAAAATTATATAATCCTATGTGATTATTTCTTAGATTAAGAATTTTAATTTTTGATTCATAATGTTTCTTCTTCCTCCAAGAATAATTTGATTGGACGTAGGATATTTATTCTCAGTTATTGTTAAAGGTGGAATTGGGGTTGGTCCAAGAATATTTTTTTCACTTTAATCGATCATTTTTTTGAGTGAAAGAAGTGACCACAATTTATATAGCATTTGCTTCTCGCAGTTCATAAATCCAAGGCGGTCATATATATATATATTTTTTTTTTTCAAAAACTTCTTGGGCAGGGTTGGCTGGAGGATGATAAATGGTGAAGATCCGATGCATTAATCCAGTCCTTAATTAAATCCTTTTGAAAAAATTTCGCGAGACATATTTAGTATAACGAAAGATAGTAAATATGGAACGGAACATTGCGACGGGATCGGTGGTAATCTGTGCGCGGTCGCGTCTTCGCGTGGTTGTTTTTCACTTCTCACGTTCGAGCGAGCGCCTATCTACGCACACGACCGCGGTGCGTGCGCGTGTAACGTGTCCGTTTAGCGGAGGCGTAGATGGATGCGACATATTAAGCAAGAAAATGTCCCGCTGTCAAAGAGTACGATTATTAATTAGACAGACGTAGCAGATGACACACACATGGTCGCGGCTAGACGTCGACTTTCCTTCGACGTGACGGAACAGTCGGCTGCTTTTTGACAGCGTATTTGTACCATCCGCGAAGCACTATTTCAAACTCGGATGCGCGATTAATCACGCATTTATGCGTACCATAATGAACGATTTGACGTGGAATTTTGCACGGATCATTTTTCTACCATCATATTCATTTCAGCTACTAATTGAAACGTTGTCCTTGCACAATTTCCAATTTTTCAATATCACAAAATCATAGAACAAAAAATTGATACAATTTCGGATTGAATTTTTCGGGTAATGAAAAAAAATTTCACTTAATGAAATAAAAATGGCACTGGTGTATTCTGATTTACTCACTGACAAATAGTATCTTGATTTTTTTTTTCTAGTCATCTTATGAATTGACGAATTTAAATTTCTGTTTCAGACAAGAACCGTATCAGAAGTGAGGCGAATGAGACAAATGAGATGAGGTTCATTCAGAAAATTTTGTTTCTCCCTTTGAATTGTCTCAGATTTTGGATGAAAAAAAAAAAATCTGTGAATGAATGATGGATTTTGAATTAAGTCGATTTAAAGGTGTTGACACAGTTGATCCGGACCGGTGAAAATACGTAACATTCAAACTGAAAAATAGAGGTGTTTTATGCATCGTATCATCAGTGTGTTTGGTTGAAGAATGTCACAAAGAGTTTCTCGGTGTCAAAGCTTCTCATTGTCACCATTTCATTCATCAGAATATACTCAAGCTAGTAAAAGAATAAATTGAAAATCCGGAAATTTCTTTTCAAACTGATGATCGTAGTTCATTAATTTCCCAGCCGTTCTCTCAGTGGGTAATTTTTTCCAGATTTGTCATTTACTTAATCAAAAAATCACATCGTACACGCATGCATTTTATCGTAAATTTTTATTTTCACTTGACTCATCTGTTCAGCGATTCGTATCTACTTATCGATTCATCTCAATTATGATAACAGTAAAAATATAATAGATTGCTACAGATATTTATTCTGAATTAGCAACTCTGATTACCGACTGATTTCCATTGAATTATAATCATTTCAAATAACGAATTCAGCCGAATTATTAATGCTTTATTAATCAAACGCTGTAACGCACTAACCAACTGGCCCGAAAATTATTGCCCGCCAAAAGCTGATTTGAGTTTCGCCATTATCTTATTCTGCTTTCGATTACAATAACAAATATCGCATTCCAAACTCAAAACTCTAATCGACGAATCGCAGCGGAAAGAATTTTCTAATCAAGGAGGCACTTGCATGCGATTTTGCACGTGGAATTATTCAGAGTCCAAATATTATTGGCGTTCTCCAGGCTACTTCTTGCACGTCCCTCGGGTCCTCTTCCATCCTGTCTGTCAAACATGACAGCAAAGATTATACGAGTCAGTCGGCGGTGCGCGAGGCTCAGAAATGTTGCATCTTCTCGGTGTATTCTTGTTTGCTCGCGTCTAGTCCGATTTTTTCAAACGAGTTTCATCACGCCTGGTTAAATGCGGGCGGAGTTCCTGTCCTCTCGCAAACTAACGACTCATTTCTGCATACTATTCCAGCCGGTTTGCACCCGCTTGGAATCCGGCCCACGAGCGCAAACGCGCACATCGTTGAAAATGCAATAGGCGAAAATTTTCAAACCTATTTGTATAGCCTGAGTCCGGGGCTGTTGTTTAAGAGGCCGCGCGGCATGATAAGCAGGATTGGAACGCGCAGTTAAATTGGACGAACAAAATTAAACCGAAAAAATACGCAATGGCTATTAGATTTTTCGGACCGAGTGTTGATGACTTGGTTTTTTAATTGTGTCTCAGATTTCGGACCGGCGCATTTTTGTTTCCCTCTGGGCAAAACGAAGCCCAAGTGCACTACTGGGTCTTATAATTGGATTTATAATTAATGATCCACGGGAACCGGGTTCCAACGAGATAGTAATAAAATGGTCCGCGGTAATAAAAAAAGAATGGGCAAAGAGAAGAAATAAACGTTTTTCAGCAAACGAATGGAGAGGCTTTTGTCGGGTGCTATTAGCACGCTTGTTAACGTGACTCGTGAATTATAATTTGAACTCATGTGCGACTTTAATTCAAGCCGATACCACTGTGACATCATAATATCGAATCGCACACAAAAGAATTAGGCGACAGAATATACGGATGATAAAAGAGAATATTCATGTCAAATATATGGAACCGGTGAAAAAAAAATAAAATAAAATAAAAGAGGTCGGATAACAAGTGGGGCAAAAAGAAATATCTTGGCCGAGCACAAATTAATCATGATTAAAAGTGACAACCTTACTGACACTTTTACTATCAATTAAGAATTTCTTTCGGAATAACTTGCTTGATATCCGGTTCGATCGTTATTATTCGTTTTCAATCAAATTTTTTGTTCCACGTACAGAAGTTTTTTGGCTCCGAAATATAATCGAAGATCATATAAGCCCCCGGTGGCATCGAACAAATGACAGAATAGCTGATGAAATGTGACCTACGCGGCGGATATTCGTAAAAGCGTATTACATCGGCCGAAATAAAAGAGGCCTCCGCGCATTTGAAAGCGCATTCGAACAATAATATTTCCAGCTCTTTTAATGTCCCGAATCCAATTTGTTACACTTGACTATTTTGCTCGCGACATCAAAGAAACGCCAGCCGACGATCTAATTATTTGAGTAGCAATTAGTTTGTTGCTTCTGTTTTTCCTTCACTCTTTTATTTCGACGCCTTCAATAAATTAAATTTACGATCATTAGATTCGCAACAACGAGCCGCGCACGTTGTCGTCTCGATATCTCGTTTTGCATAATTAAAACGCATACTGTAATAGCTGGCTCTTGACATCACAGTGATATATGAAAATACGTAATATTAGCAGTAGGACATAAATTCACGTATACGGCTAGGCGTAATAGCGGTTAATATTGATTAACATTGACAAACCACATAGGCGCGTCATTTGTTTCTGAAAACGAATCGAATTCTGAAACGGTTTGCAAAATAGATGGGGGTACTTGTTCGGTTCATATTACACAACCATCTGAAAAATAAAAATTTCAACTGGACGTAAAATAAATCACTCGGATGTAAAAACAATAACCACGGGACAAAAATTGAAGATTAATGAAAATATCATATTTCTAATTTGCATTTTAATTTGATGCCGTTATCATAAATTTAAATTGAGTGATTAAAATTAGCGGTTGCGAGTTAAAAAAATAAGTGGAAAATGTCAACCTGACGTTTGTGGAACACATGAAATTATTAAAAGAAGGAAAATATTTTTTTTTCCCCCTGAAAATTGCTCCCTTTGTCGTTCACGATAATGCAGATTAATTACACGTTCTTTCTCACGATTTGATATCATCAATGGTATATTGACAAGACTCGGATTGTTTAGTTGCAAACAATAGTTGGACTGCCGACATGAATACCTGGCTGGAAATAAAAAAAAAATGGAAGAAAAGAGACATTTAATGCGGCGCGTCGTTACAATGTATAGCAACATTGGCTCACGTGTTCACGTACAAGATACGTCTTGAGTGTATAGGTTTATATGTGTACTGATTTGTATGCTCGAATTTGCGCTGGATTACGGCCGCGACACGCTACTTTGCAGTCACGCAGCTTTCTGAAAATAGTTACCCTTCGTCCCGCGAGAATTCGCTACTTTGTTTTCCTTCTCTTGTCTTTTTTGCCTTTCTACCTTTCTTCATTCCCCGGCACAGTCTTTTTTTTATAACGAACTCGCGAATACCCCAAACTCATTGTTTCACGTAATAATAATTATTATACGTTTTTTTCATCCCCGGTCTTTTATATCTCGACAAAGCACGTCTATTGTATCTTCGTCACGTTAGAACGGGAATAAGGAGGGTCACGATATACCTTTTTATCACGTGGGTTCTCCTTAAATTCAAATTGTCAGACGTACAAAAAACCGCGCGCCGTTACTGTTTTCTTCGCATTGTGTGTTTCTGATTGAAAGCATGAATCCCGAGTACGGCGTTATTTCGCAGCACCGAGCTTTTGCTTTTCGGCATCGTGATTGAGCAAAAATTGCGGTAGCACGTCCAATCAGGAAATTGGGTTTTGTTGATAATATTATTGCGATGCGTTTCTCAGATGAGGTGCGGCGCGAAGATGTGGGAAACTCATTATATGAAATACGTTCAAAAGGCGAATTCTCGAATCCGAGGCTGCAAATAAAAAAAAGTTTAATTACAAATTTTAATTTGAAATTTTTTCTCTCCTCCAGACATTTTAGACAATTGAGACAATTAAAGGATATTAGGGTAATAAAATATGGATCTACGGAATTCCTACGCACGAGTCGAACAAATTTGTTTCGACTCAGATAGGAGGTTGAAAAAAACCTGAATTTCCTTATTTGATATATGGATTGCCATTATAATAATTCTGCTTGACTTTTTCATTGGAACGATGAAATAAAAAATAAAACATAGTCCCACAAATAAAGTCCAATTAGAAAAGCCGTAAGTCAAAAATTATTACTTTCCAGATTGCAATAGATGTCGTGTAAATTAAATAACAGGGTTAAGGATGGGCCGAAAAATGCCGAGGTTGAAAATTATGAATGGTCAAAACTGAATGCGGTATTTATTCGTAGATTGACTAGATATCAAAAGGTGAAACTTGAATAAAGTATTGTTGGCACTCGAGCGAATATTTTGCATCAAGCACGATTCCGAGTGTAAATTTGATATACGCGGTCGCAAACAATTGAGAACTATAAATAATAATTAAAGAATGCCTGTAGGAAGAGAAGGTGGGGAGGGGGGGAAGTTGGGTCAACAGATATACCGAGAGTACGAAGGGTGCCGCGCGGACAAGCGCATCAGGGGAGGAAACGCGGTCTCCGGATAAATTATGTCTTTTTGAGTTATGACGCACAGTGCGCCGGTTTGTTAGAGCGGGATTATATTTTACGATAACAAGAGCAAATTCTTCACATTCACCAGCGATGCCATCTTAGGTCTCTCGTTTTCTTCGTTTTTCGTCCTCTGCTTTACAATATTGAAGATTTTGCGTAAAAAAACAATCCCCCTTGACCAGGTCATTATTCTAGAAAGAAACAAATTTTCATCCAACAAATACGATTTGTTTCAATGTTTCATCCGAATTTGAAATTGCAATTTTGGTTTTTCCGGATTTAATTAAATTTCTATCCGAGGTAATCTTGAATCATTCGTTTTTCATAAACATGGATTATAAATTTTGTGAACACCACAATGTATTATTTGGTGTAATGCGCACAATTACGAGTCGTAAATTTTTTAGTTTATATAATACGACACAACTGTGCAATAAAAAAGTAAATAAATCAAATTTATAAGCTCCTTGCTAAGATTTATCAGTAGAAAATTCGTCGTAAGATTAATAAGTTCACTAAGAAATATATTTCTCTCGTGTTGGTGTTCTACAGGATTCTTTATTTGTCCTTTGGTTCAAAGTTTACGATACTTTGTCCACTTTTTCTTTGAAATTAAGTTTTCCACGGGTACAGCAATGACCGTTATATTGTCTCTGAAATAACGTCTGCTGATTACTCATAAAAAAGGGACACAATTCTTAGCAGATTTATGTATTTTAAAAAGAACTATTTCAAATCACCCTAAAATTACCAACCAAATTGAATGATCTTGAATGAAATTGAATTATTTTATTTAACCATTGTACAATTTTTCATTTTCAGTAAAATGTCTTTATTTTCGTTCAAACCTTTAATTTATAATATATTATCAGAAAAGTAACTCTTGATCTGATATCTACCACCTGTTATATACTAATACTTTTGATGTAATGCAGGTCACACCAAAAACAGATTGAGTCGTAAAAATCATTAGTGCACAATGCAACCCGCTCATTCGACATGCCTCATAATTGACAATAATGCCTTCGACAAACAGGGCCTAGTTTGCATTTTACATTCAGTTGGTATATTTTTTTGTATATTTTTGAAAAGCCCTGTTGTTCGTTAAATTCCGAATAGACAAAGTCATTTGCTTTCAACACACGTAATTCACACCTTTTGTATCCCGAAATCAATAGGTTTCATTTTCAAGCGCATCTGGGTTGAATTTTCTTTGAACGTTATAGTCTGACTGAGAGGTGCAAAAGTCACGAAAACATGTGCTAACATGTAGCAGCATAATGAGAGGGAACAGATGCAAAATGTGAGACACGTGGATACGTGAGGTTATTATGATCTGATAATCATGTACGTCGAGACAAATTTAGATTTCTATAGAATTTCGATCATTTGTGTTTATCCAAAACAAAGTAATAAAAATAACAAAAAACAAAAGGAAGGGGAGAGGGGAAAGGAGGAAAATGACAAAAAGTGGAAGAAGATAGAGGGAAAGAGACGTTCAATGGATTGTACTGGAAACAAAAAAATTCGATTAAGTGAATGATATGTGAACGTGAAAGGTACACAGTATAAAAAGTGTCGTGCAAGAGCGAGAATACGTCCCGAGGAAGCATGTTCGTGCATAAGTACTTTTCCAAATTCGAAATGAGGCAATAAAAAGAAACTGCAGGGCGGAAAAGAAAAGGAAGGCCCGATCGAAGAAAAGCATAAGAGCGAGAAACCCGAGTCGGTGGTATTATTTGTCAACTGGTTGGGTAAATCGCACACGTGTAATGGATACAGAGGACATTGTTGGGGGATATATCGGTCGAGTCGCTATACCGATCGGTTCGACCGGATTTAGCAGTCGCGATATTTGACAGCGTCTAGATCGTTGCGTGCAGGCGGTCGAACCGCAAAAAAGTTATGAATACCGGTTTGTCTCTATTGAAAACAGGACCGGAAAGAGAAGATGATGGGACCGAGCGGTACCGAGCGAGATGCGACCAACGATCGCACGCCGCAGAGGCCAGGAAGTTGAACAGACCTGCTCGACAAACGAGGGGGCATGTGCACGGTTGACATTCTTTTTCTATGGGCCTTCGAGTGCTCGCAATTGTCGTCGACGGCTTTTCCTTGCCGGTCGACCGAAAAAGTAAGAGAGGCCCGCCTCCTTTGCTAAGCCCGCGCGCACGGATGCGTCAGGCCCTGTGTTGAGGACACTTTTTTTCCGCTGGGTGTCCGATCGTTTTCTTTGTGCGCTAAGTACCGGGCCTGGGAATACAAATTCGTGGCCGCAAAGAGGACATTTCGTACGTTAGATGCGAGATAATTTTGTTTAAGCCGCGCGCGTTGTTACCGCAAAGATACAGCCAAACTGATAAGTCCAAATCTACGCGTCCGATCGGATATCGATTTTCGCCGGGAGATAGATTTTTTTCTTCTCCCCTCTGGTGCATTCAATTTCTCCTAAAAGCAAACCATTGTTGTTCCGTCTTGTAGCTTTAGTTTACATCGCGACGGATTTGCAGTTTTCAAACGAACAAAGAGAGAGGAAATAATTTTACAGCTTCGAATGATATTGTGTTACTTCCTTCGATGTCAAAATTAGATTCACCGATTGTTGACAGCTCCGAAGAAACTCCTTCTAACTCGTTAGCATGTAATTTTATTACTCCAAACGTGACACTTTTCTTCTTCCATTAGTTTGTCTCTGCAACAAAAATAACATTTATATATCGCTCGCTTGAGTGTAAATGAAAATTAAGCACCGTAATTGAACCAACATATTTCGTCCCACACTTTTCTGCTGATCCTTTTTCTCATGCGACCGGCACAATCACTTGGAGAATAATAGAAGATCCCAACCCCCAAGTTCTGATTCTTCCAATATGTTATTAACACATATTAACAGAATTTTCGCCATAAGGCCAACACTGGCCGCGTGGCTTGATTGAATAAAATGTCTATCTAGTTGAAAAATTCAATCACGGTCCCCAAAACTGGCCGCGACTCAACGAAATTAACCCGACTAAACAACTTTTGTCCTGCGGACAATATCCTTTGCCCGACTGTCACCTAATAACCCTTACCGCCGCTCCAATGCCAATCCCAAGCTCGCTCCCAAGTTGACAACAATGAACACCCATCCGCCCTGTAATTCCCCATTGTATCATGGCGTTCGGCCTATTCAGTACCGATACTCTTTCATCGATTCTCCCAAAAAACAGCCAAAAAATTTGACAGATGGCTACACAGCCGCGACTCGCAAATGGACCCCAATAAACTGCACCAGCGACATGATAAAAAAACAATGATCCTCTCAATTTGCTGCCTCCACGTGGACACTTTCTGAAGAGTGGCGAACGTACACGTGTGCAATTCATGCGGTATATATTTGCCCACGCATCGATGCTGAATGTCGTGGCTTCAACGCACACTCTGCCTTGTTTGGATATTTGGTCCAGGTATACAGCTCTGATTATTGAAGACGGTTCCATCCTTAAAAATGTCATCAAAATTTCGACCCGGAGTTAAATCTAAATTGATTTTGATCTCTCGGAAAACGAAACTAAAAACAGAAAAATGTTGTCTTATTTATGTATTATATATTTATATATATCTATAATTAGACTATCATATATATACTATACAGCTCAAGATTATTCATAGTTCAACAATATTATATAATTCTTTTTGGGAGTCTGTACAATAATTAAAAGAAATTGAAATTAAATCATGTATTCCAAGTTAGTTTTGTCCATTATTGACAGGTACATTTGAAAATACTAATAATGGAAATCAAAAATTAATTGAACAAATTATTGTTTATTTGTTTCAAACACTTATCTGATGAGCTTTGAGCGCATCTAAAATAAATTATTCATAATTTAACACTTTGTTACATGAATTAATAAACGCAAAGGTCGATAATACATACAGGTATCGATAATAGGTATACCTAGCTTATCTATTTTGTTTGAAGAGGTATGAAAATTGAAATACTATAATATGAATGAACACTCCATGGTTCCACATTTGGAACACTGTTTGCAAGCAGTGATTAATATGTGTGTAATATGAAAATATATGTATAGCATCATCGTTTAATTATACATTGTATCCAGAACCTGTTGTACCCACGCCCGTTGGTTATTTCTCTCATGAATGAATATTATATTAGTTCGTGCATCGAAGAATTTGGTCAAGAAAATGATTTTGACATTGCAAGGATTGCAAGCGTGAGTCCTCCAGCACAATGAGCTGCACGCATACAGAGAAAACCTCGTCTCCGGACGATGTTCACGCAGATGCGAGCGATACTCGGAGTTCTTTTATAGGATCGTGGAGCGAGATACCGTAAGCAGCATATAATGCAAACGAAGGACGGCGCGAGATGTTGGCTCGATAGCGTCCATTTCGTTGCTCCTCGCGTTCTTCTTATCCTGGGCAGTATTATTCTGTAATATCGTGCTCCACGACGCACCCATGTCCACGAGAGGGTGAGGCCGGATTAGGGCCTCATTCTGACCCTCGCCCCCTTCTCCTCTGTCTCGCTTCTTTCATCCCAAACTCGATCCGAAGGAACAAGGGCAATGCATTTTCGGTTGGTGTTTAAGTAAAAGGGCTTATCGCGACCGTATCTCCTGCTGTATCTGCGGTCCATCTCCGGGGTATTAGGTGGACCTTTTCTTCGTCTGTGGCCTACCGCGGTGCTCACGTAGGTACTGCACATAGATATTTTCGTGCGATAATAATAGTAACTGCACACAGAGTCTGTCGCCTGTCACGTCCACGAGGAATGCCGGCAAACGAGCCACAAGTACATGATGTAACTCGCCGCTTGCGCGTCTTTAAGCAGATGATTTATGATCCTGGCAATTGATAGCTGCGACAACCACACCCTGCTCTCCATGTCACTGCGAAACCCACTCGGTCAGGAGCCACTTTTTCATCCCGCTTTCGATTTGCATTCTATTTTCGTATCTCTCCCAGATTGATGAAAAACGCGAGTCGCCTGATGTCGCGTTTGTCTAAGTTGCGTTTTCCTCTCATGGACATTTTCTAAAGAGTTGATCCCAATAAGCCGCTCTTTCTGTTGTGCAAAAATTTTGCAAAGCGTCTCTGACAATGGTTTTATTCTGAAAGAAGAATGGTATAACAATTTGTTGGACGTTTGTATATATAAAAAAAAATGATGATCAGTAGACATGGAAACGGCCAATCTACGTGTTTTGAGAACGTACACGAAAAAAGGAC